>QMIH01000319.1:486064-506954 GCA_003987875.1 Clarias batrachus
CTTCCCCAGGGAAGCAGATGTGTTCTGGGGTCAATCTCTAGGGAAAGAAAGCATTCCCATCCGCCATATCTGTACATCATCAGCCCAGCTCTACATCTGGCATCTCTATTTCCTCCTAACCTACATCCAGAGTAACCTCACAGGTGGACTCAAGAACTGTTTCTGCTTGTCAACAACAATCTGCTTATGTCAAGGTGAAGAAATGTGGAATAAATTAGTAGTTTTCTCCTTCTCTCCCTTTACAGTATTARAGCCCATATATCATTGTATGATTAGATTACAATAATAAGTAAATGTTATTAAGAAAAAAAAAACAGAAGGGGTGAATAGAGTAAKTGAGGGTTACATTTGCCCAATTGTAACACACAAAGACCACCTAGCTAAAAGACTGTATAATTCCTGCTGTTTCTCCAAAGATTCAGACAGCTGTTTCTGATCAGTCAGCATCACTCATGGCCATTCTAGCAAAGCAAAGACTCTCCTCATTGTGACGAGCTCTTTTACTTTTCCCATGTGCTCACATTATGGGTATAAAAGTGATGTGAAGAAAGGCCTCAGTTCCCATTACCTGTCTAATACAGATGTCACCTGTTACACTAACAGACTACTGTGATGATATTAGTTTATGGATCGGGAGAACGATTAGATTTTTTTTTTTACATTTTAATAATTTATTTGAAGTAGTTCGAAGTGCTCCATTTATCCATGAAAAATCTTTGCCATGATTTATGTTTCTGTCAGGATGGCATAAATGTTCCATGAAGCGGACCATTCTTGCAAGACAAGGGAAATTTTCATGATTTACAAAACCAAGTATTCAGCCCTGATTTAAAAAGGCTGTAAATACGTGTGGAGATACATATGTTATRAGCAGCTCCATTTCTACTTTGGAGGCAACTCCCTACTAGTCAATCATTACAAGGTACAAGACTTGCTGTACAGATTTATGTGCATGGCTCAAAAGCATAACAGACTAATCAGGAAAAACCTATGTAGTTTAGGTTTAATTAACATTTAATTTTAATTTATTTGCAAAAACAGCTCGATGTCACTTMTAGGGTCTATCAGACTCTACTCTGTATAATGTAACCAACAATTAAAAAAAAAAAAAAAACTGGTAAAATGTCCAGTAATGCAGTAACAGGTTCACACACCCTGGGTCTGTTCTTTGTTCTAGTTATATCTAGATGAATTTGACAACAATGTGCGGTCTTTCATTTCTTCCCACACAACACGATCCAACATGAGTGTTTTCCATTTTCCCAGCATGCATTTCTGTCTGAGTTGCAGAAAACATAGATAAGGGTTTTGAATCCTACACAGATGACAAGAGGAGGACTGATGCCTCATAAAAGCAAGGAGTGATAAGGCTGGGTGATAATCTCTCCTGACATTCCTGGACATGTTCCCAAATCTGCATCTGAATTCTCCCACATTTACCCGAGTTTTTCAATTAAAATTYATCAGATTATATTATCTGTTGTTAAGAATGCATCAAATGGTGTTTCTGTGTGATTTAAAGCAAATGAACATTAAAAGCTTATTGTCGGTCTTTTTTTTAATTGGTCTTAACAGGTAACGATTACAACATGAGAAATTGTGCTTTTGTTACTCACTTCAGAACCTATTCTATAACTGAAAAGAAGTTATAATAGTTAACATGTGTAACAGTTTGTGTCCCTTCCTTTAATTCCTCCTTTAATATTAATGAAACCTCAGACAAACAAAAACATGTGAACAGGATAACTTTTGTTCCACCGTGCCATTAGATCTGAGATGTACTGTAGCTCTGGGTTATTTCTATAAGCGCTGCATGGTCTGTCCTTGGGGTGAACGTTCTGGGACGTCCACTCCTGGGACGATTAGCAGCACTCTTGAATCCTTTCCACTTGTTAATAATCTTTCTCACTATAGAATGTTGAACTCCGAATTGTTTGGAAATGATTTTATAACCTTTTCCAGGTTGATGTGCAGCATCAATTGCTTCTCAAAAACCTTTGCTTATGTCCTTCCCTCTTGGCATTGTGTTACACACACCTAAATGTTCCAGACCAGCAAACTGCCAAAACTTATGCTTTTAAAGACGTCAGCACACCTGCTGATAATCATTTAATCGATCAATTTTTGTTAAATGAATAATGGCATGGTGAAAAAAAGTTAGATGTTGTTTGTCTGATATTGTATTTGACTAATACTAAGACCTGCTTATTATTGCTTGGAGTATTTTTATTATGTTTTTAAACAAAAAAATAGAATTAAAAGATAGAGCACTAACTTTTACACATGACGGTATATCTGATAAGCCTTTAATCTACAGTTATAATAGAGAATGCAAGTTGTCTATATATTTTTTTACTTTATCTAGCATTCTATGTTTCTATTGTTCGTAATAAATCTCTCTCATTTTCTCCATTGCTTTCCCCCAACCTTCAATTTTTTACATATCCAAACACATTCACCAAAGGAATTCTTTCCCACTTTTGTTTATCGGTTCCTCAGTTCTTCCAGATGCTATAGATGGTACATTTCTGGTAAATAATTTGCACTGCAGTCATCTATGTTGCAACCCCTTGGGAAACCGTGGTAACAAATACAATATGTCTATAATAATAATAATAATAATAATAATAATAGATCCATACTTAATCTATACTACTTATAGTGTGTTAGGCTGCAGGGGGCATGTAGCCTGTCCCAGGGAAATATAGACGCAAGGTGGGTAAACCCAATCCATTGCAGGGCCCAAGCACACACACTCAGGCTATTTTAATTTCAACAGCAAGCAACATACATAAGTGCAGTGATGAGATTCTTAACCGCAGTTAAACCTTGTGTCTAACTATCCAGGCCAAGGTGGGTCAGAGCAGGCTCCAGTCATTCAGTCAGTTTTTAATCCTTAATCAATAGTCCCAGTTTGATTTGAATACCCCTTGTAGAATGCCTGCTATTATTAAAACATCATAGTCAACTTAGAATATGCATGGAAGAAACATGTTGTATCTAGAGAATGATTGAACTGTGTCTGGTAAAAAGCCAGAAAAAGAAAATCAGACCATCCCAGGTCTGTTGATGTATCCGGATTTTCAGAAGAAAGCTAAACTAAAGATGACTACACAGAGTAATGTCTTTGTTTGAAAGTATAGTGCCATCGGCTTTGTTGATTTAGCATTAATTATTCAATTATGTTTAAAACAACCATAATATGACTGAGCGTTCTGTTTGGATATGAAATATATGAGTCAGCATATGAATATGCTTTAATGAGCCATCTCTTTGTGTGCTCATCAAAGACGTTTATCCAGCTGTTATTTGAAACTGCTCTGAGTCTCTGCTCCTGACCAGCCACTTCAGATGTTCGCAATCGTTCTTTCTTTCTTTTTAAATGTACACTTTTGTGGTGAATGTTGACAGCTTTTCCTTTTTTCTCTCCTTCCTCCCTTTGACATTGTTGATGGCCAATTATATTTAATAAACAGCTTTGGTGTGGAAATATGTCAATTTCAGGACAGGCTAATCCTTGACTGCAGCAGACTGTGAAGCCACAAGTTCTGGAGAAACAGTTGAATTGGCCCATAATGGAACACATATGTCACACAAAGAAATCCTCTAGGAACTTTATATCTACAGCACTGCAGTACCGCCTAGCTTTAGGTACGGAAACACTATCAAAAAGTGGGTTTATTTATTTGTTTTTATCCTTGACAAAAGTGGCAAGGTTGTTGTAGTTATATACTGTATGTGGTCTATGCTCGTCATGTCCTCTAATGAACCCATCAACTCCACCCCGACAGAGGTCTGCGAGTTTTTTAACTGCACGCTTGAAGTCATGTGGGGAAGAATAGTTTACAAACTGTTGGGTCGAAGGTTTAACTGGAAAAACCCGAAGTTTGGGCCTGTCACTGGCTGAGATACTTTGAAGAGTTCCAGTAGCACCATCTGTCTTCTGTACTAAATGCAAATTGGAAGATAAAGAGATGAGTAAGTAGAAGCTGTCCATGCAAGTCATTGTGTGTGCGTGTGTGCGTGCGTGTGTGTTTCAATGTAGTATTTGGGACTTAGTCCTAAACAGAAGCATTTTTTTTTTGCGATTTAAAATTTCTCATTATGTTTGATGCCTACAGTATATGCATGACTAATACTACAGACTTTGCTAATAAATGTTTCAAAATGGCAGCACAGTGGCTTAGTGGTACAGTTAGCCATGTCACCTTACACCTCCATGGTCCGTGTTCGATTCCTGTGTGATTCCTGTGATTGCATGTTCTCCCTATGCTGGCAGGTTTCCTCTCACAGTCCAAAAACATGTAGCGTAGACTAATTGGCATTTCCAAATGGTTTGTAATGAGTGAATGAGTGAGTGTGTAAGTATACGTATGTCCATGTGCCCTGCGATGGATTGGCACCCTGTCCAGGGTGTACCCTCCCTCATACCCAAAGGTGAAGGGCCCAGGGCCCCCGTAACCCTGTATTCAGGATAAGTGGAATAGACAGAGAGATAAACAACATTATGTGTCATACCCTAAAATTTGGGTTAGCTACAAGAATTCAAGTTAGTGGCATTAGCAAAAAAAACAAACAGGGTAACATCATTAAAAATAGTGAGTTAATGTTAACGAATTAGCAAAACCTACTTCAGTTTTCTTTTTCAAATTGGCCATCTAGTCATCTACGATAAAGAAGATGCCTGATAATGTACAAGGTTTTGCTCACATAGAAAGAGCCTAGGGATGCTTATGGTGAAGTCCAACACTGCAGTCTGGTCACTTATCCATCTTAAAATGCAAACAAATTCCTCTAATGTTAACTGCACTTTGTGGCACGAGAATCAAAGATTGATTATGTGTGAAATATAAAAGTAGAAATCTGTTACCATCATACTTAAGTATAATAACAAAGCCTTGTTATTCACAGAGTATTTTTCACTTCTGCTTGGTGGTGAATTCAGACATACTATAATTCCTAAACTAGATGATCTTTTCTATAAGTGAGATTTACGCTATGATTAAAATATATCAGACTCTATGCTATTACATGCACGTTTTCGTCTCCACTTCTCTTAACACATCAATCAATTTCTTGATTTTTGACCAAGTGCAATAGCAGTTTGGCTTCATGTCGAACGGACTAATAATTTTGCATCTCTGTTTGTGTGTGCTTGGTCATACATCTCTAAGCAACGATGGAAATGTTTCATTACAGCTGAGCAGAGTCCACAAGGTTAATGAGAAAGGATTGACCACTAGGACTTTTCTCCATGTGTTCATTTTGCATTCATGCCAAAGTGGTTTTAGAATGTAAAAGCAGTTTAAATGTTGAGAGGGGGAAAAAAATCTATACCACTGCCAAAAGTCAAATGGAAACTGTATGAGACATGTACTGTGAACCTGTAGCTGAACCTGTACAATTTCGTGGTGTCTGGAGGAAACGTAAATTGCTATTCCAGGGTCAGAGTTATACACGTCTGTAATAGGGTTTAACACTTCTGTTGAACACAGTTTTAAAAATTGGTTTATAAAATAAACAAATCAACAAACACACACACACACACAAATAAATAAATAAATGTTTATTTTTAAGTGTTAATAATGTATGAAAATATTTCTTCTAAAAATACATATCGACTACAATATTATTCAGAAATCAATTAATGTTGTTTTGTTAAACAAGCCCTTATTAGGCTAAAAAATTTTTTTTAGCATTTTTCTACATAGACAAAAAAAAAATTGGTCAAAACCAACCCTTCCCGTTTCCCTTGCCTTTTTGTTCATAAACGTGCTTAAATATCCTGTTTAATTTCCCACCTGTTATATATATATTTTTTTTTAAATTAAAAAGGAGGGGAGGGGGGACAATTTGCATTGACAATTTCTCTGCATTTAAAGCCATAGACACTGAAACAGTCCATTTGAAAGAGGAGTGAATGTGTGATCTGAGTTATGTACCTGCAGTAGGTTGGAATGTTATCAACCATATTTTGGAGGGACTAATTGTACTTAAATATATATGGTTTGCGAATGTGATATATTTGTATTCGTACCACTCAGTACGTACAGTAGTGTTTAGCACTGTGGCCTCACACCTCCAGGGTTGACGGGTCGAGTCCTGTCTTTAGATCTGTGTGCTATTTTTGCATGTTCTCCCCAAGCTTGGTGGGTTTCCTCCCACAGTCCAAAGACATGCAGATTAGGGTAACTGTCATTTCCAAATTCCCATTAGTGTGCGATTGTGAGTGCTTGTGCTCTGCAGTGGATTGGTACCTTTTCCAGGGTGTACCCTGCCTATTCCCCCTGGGTAGGCTCCAGACATCCCACGTCCCTGTACTGAATAAACGGTATAAACTTTGTTTTGTTTATTTCTCATGCTCTGTGCATAGAAAGTGCTGTTACTATGTGTAAACAACATAATACTTTTACCTTCTTTCATACTTACTGTACGTATATATGGCCAGTCGGCCACTATTTATAAGTACAATTCACAAAGAATATAAAGAAATTTCATGTCTTTAAAATTTACTGTACTGAAAAAATATTTAAACATGACTTCAAAACCAAATGTCTTTTGCAAACCATCACACCCCTACTAAATTCAAATTACTATTAATATATGAAGAAATACCTTGGTCTATAAATTGAAAATATCACCTATATGTTTGATATCAATCACTTTCTGTAACTGCTTTATCCTGGTCAGGGTTCCAGTGGATTTAGCATCTATCCTGGAAAAAGTGCATGAGGCAGAAATACCCTGTTGATCAGACACCAGTACATACTGAGAAAACGTACACATTATGATTTTGGTAGGTGGGAGGAAGCCAGAAAAAGCAGAGGAAACTCAAGAAGACATAAGAAGAACTCTACAGCACCAGTAACCTAAGCTCAACATCAAAACTCGACCCTAGAGCTGTTAAGCAGCAACATGTAAACTACAAGACTCACCTCCAGGACTCCAAGGACCCAGTCTTTTCATGTTCTCCCTGTGCTGTGTACGTTTCCTCAGGGTACTCTGATTTCCTCCTTTGTTCAAAGACATATAGTTAAGTATATGTTAACTGTTGTTTCCAAATTGCCTGTAGTGTGTGATTGGGTATGCGAGTTTGTGTGTACTACGGTGTTCAAGTTAAACTGGGACTTTTGATTGTGCAGAACAACAGAACACAGTTATAAGTGAAAACTCCCTTTATTTATGTATCTAATCCCCTGCTAGACTAATGCACGTATCCCTTTCTACCAACAGGGCAGAAAGTCTTCTCAGTACACCACAGCCATGATTGGACTGATTGCTTCAAATCCAAAATGCTAGGGTCCTAGGAACTCCTTTACTGGCCAAAACATGTGGTATTCTCTTGGATGTGGTAATAACTTCCAGCTGAGCTCTGTAATGTTCAAGTGGTGTTCATGAATGATTGTGTGTACAATTCCCACAGATAAATACTACTCTTCTGCAAGCTGATGACAAGTTATCTGTCGATTTTCAAGGATCAGGCATTGCACTTACTGGAACGAATGAAGTGAGCTCTGAGCCTCCTCAACTGGGAACATAATTCACAGATGTACAGCTTTTTTTTTTTTTTTACACCATTAAAATGTTGCGTGAAGTCTTGGCAACTGGTTTTACTCTTTGATTCACAAGAAATTTCATCACAAGTCCCAATTTGACTTGATAGCACGTTGTACAATAGGTTGGCACTGTGTGTATCGTTTCACTTACTACTTTGTAGTAGTCACATGAAATTCCCCTTTCTATTTCACACACTTCAGACACTTCAGAGAAACAACACTTTTCAGGAATATAACTTTTGGCATAAAATGTGAAAGATCATCAGTTTTACCAGAAGCACATTTAACAGGAATGTCCAAATCAATGTGAGCTAGCCAGTAAGTCAGCCAACACGCTGGAAAATGATTGTACTGTAGTTTTTCAAGATTTATTTCTGCCAGTGGAGTAACAATGAACAGAACATTTGGCCACGTTGTGCCTAAAAAGTCACTTATTCAAAATTACTTTCCTGTTTCTGGACCTGTTGTATAAAACCAAAATAGCATGAGTACGAGTGCGGTTATAGCAATTAGTGGCACAGATGTGATTAGGAACAACTAAAATCACAGCCATGCAAACATTGAATTTAACACTTTCTTGTGCGATATTACTCAATTATTAATTTATGGAGGTCATGGGATGGTCTCGCTTACTGTATGTGCAGTGCAAAAGTAACAAAGATGTACTTGAACAACATACATGCCTTGGATGATCAAATACAGTATGCCCCAAGAAGAGGGAAATTTCTGTTTGGGGCTTTTCCCAAACCACTCCTTTCATTTGAGCTTCATTTTTTCAGTTTGCTGAATTGGTAGTGAGCCTCTTTCAAATAAGATGCTATTGCACCACAGACTTACACTCTAAATTGGATAATAATAATCAAAGGTTACTGGCAGTTGTAGCGGCATAAGTTCTGCACACAACTGTGTCCAAATGTTTGTGTACCATGGTAAACGAGGAATCCATCAAAGCCCAGCTGGTGCCGTTTAACAATTTGGGGTTTGAGGATAGTTTGTACATGTCCCCTGACAAGGAAATCTTTTTAAAGGAAAGACTCATAGCTATGTTGCCCCTATAATGTGGAAAATTGATGCTATAGATGTATTCCAAACAAGCCCACCAAGCCTATGCAATTACTGTCAATACCATGTGATCCTTTGTAAATCCAAAGACAAGGGTAGTTATAACAATAAGCACAGGCTGCAGTATAATGTTGCGTTGAAATGGTTGGGTTGGAAAACAATTGACTCCAGAAGATTAAACATAGATTAATCATATTACTCAGCAGTTTAATTTTAACCCAATTTTCAAGCGCTAAAAACATTAGCTGCAAATTTTTTTTTAAACATTTCTGTAATTTCTTTAAACAGAGTGGCCACAAGCTCCAACCTCTCTGATCAAGGGCAAATGTACTTGGTGTGTGGAACAAGGGATTAAACTCCCTACATAGCACACTAGTTTTCCATTTATCGCTATTTTGGGATTCGTTAGCTGAAGTTAGCTGATATTTTACAGCGGAATAAGTGGAAATACAAAAAGAAACTTACAAGAATCACAGAACTGTCCACCATTTCCATGGTTTATGCTTTTGGCGGCATTATATTGACAATAATTTTGAACTGCTTTTACCCCTGTGAAATACACTAACTATGGATAACTACTGTAGCTCCACCAGGAGCTGTAGTTTTTTCAGAGAAAAATAACTGGTTAAATAGCCAACCACATCACAATCTGTTGATTGTGATGTCATTTGTGGAACTTTTGTATAACAGCAATTTCGCACTCAAGGTCATGAAGCACAGTGGTGATCTACAGCCGCATCAGATCTCATTTAGGATATTACAGCACAACATCTTATATGACATTTCTTAAATAACAGAAGGTAGTAGAACTTAGGAAAATGAATACATATACTGTATGATGAGGGACTGTAAATTGTGATGTTTGCTAAATTGTTAGCCAACTATGGTTCTGTCCAGACATACAATTTATCAATCATTCATCTATACTACTTATCCTGTGTAAGATCATGGAGGGGTCACCTATCTCAGGGAACTCAGAGCACAATGCAGAGTACACCCTGGATGGGGTACTAACTCATCACAGGGCACAAACACATACAGTATACACACACACAATCATACACAATGGGCAATTTTGGTAACAATCAACCTACTTCACATGTACATCTTTGGATTGTGGGAGTAAAGCAGAGTACTTAGGCAAAACCAACCAAGCATGGGGAGAATATGCAAACAGACTTGAGGCTAGATTCAAACCTTTAACCCTAAGCCTAAGCTAAACAATAATCCACCACGATGCTCATGCGTAAAATGCAATAGATAGTAATCAAGATGGCTAGCATGTTTATTCTCACTATGTATGTTTAATTGTCAGCTGCATGTGATTATGCTTTTGGGAGAGTTTTCAAGGTATGTTTAGAAATGTGTGCAGCTTTAGAGTTTCACTCTGAATGCATACAAAGGACAATCCAGGTCATTGTAAAAAAAAAAAGTCATGTTACTTCATAAAACTTTGCAGACATTAACAAGGTAAAAAAAAAAGTCTCCTAATTAGTCAAATTTAATCGCTTGTTTCGGCTGAGCAACTTAGCATCTGGAGCTACAGTGATTTTATTTTACCACAGATGTTATGGTCCAGTTGTTTTGCCATATGGTTGCATGCTTTACATTTAACAGCACATGGGAAAGATTTGGAAAAGATTTGTATAAGGAAGCATTAAAGACTTCCTGTCCTGGGGAACTAATTGTGTATCGTCACTGATGCGTGTCATGTCTCGTGTAAAGTGAAAGTAAATAGAAACATTTCTCAGACAAGATTATAATGCGATTTGACAGAATATATATATATATATATATATATATATGAACATGATGATGCTAGATGATTATTAGTAAATGGAATGATAAACTGAAAGGAATTTTTGTACCACCATATGCTAAGTTTTTAATAAGACAGAAGACAAAATACAGGTCAATGATGCATCCATACCAACAGTAAAAGATTATTTTCAGAAACGATTCTGTGATTCTGTGCAGCTTTACACATGAGGGAATATGCAATATGTGTAGAATGTGCTCGTTCCAACTATCAAAAGCTATCCAAAGTTTAAGAGCCTTTGTAAGGTACTTAGTGGTACTCCAGTTTGTATAAACTAGAACAAAAAAGATCATCGTTAGTAACTGCTTAATCATGGGAATGCAATTTAGTTGCTTTCTATTTGCATAGTGCTTTCAACTTTGACACAACTTTAAAGCTATCCAGATGTAGATCATAATGAGTAAGCCAGAGGTGACTACATGATGAAGGATTATTGGAAATAGCTATGAGATGGTACCAAACATTCATAGGGACTCGTGTGCTTATGATGCCATGTGCCTGTGATGACATGAGGACAACATGAAAATCTCCCCCTTTTATACCTTTGGTTAACCAGTAGGTTGTAATGCATGTCTCTCTTACTCCATAAAATCATAGAAACTGTCACCCTTTCTGGAGTGTATTCCGCTTCCCCCATCCCCATTGTTACCCAGATTAGCCTCCAGATTGGACATGAGGATGAAATACTGTACCATGCCAGTTCATCATAGGTCACCATACTGAACATGGCATGGCTATTCACACCTACGGGCAATTATGACTCATTAATTCACTTAATGGCATGTTTTCAGGAGGTGGGAGGAATCCTGGATTAAGTCCATGCAGACACTGAGAGAACATGTACAGAAATTCCCCACAGACACTAACCAGATCTCAGGAAAATTTTAGGATGGGAATCCTGAGGCTGTGAAACTGAAATGCGTCCTGCTGCACAACTGCACTATTCCCTGCTGCAAAGTTCAGAGTTCATACACGGTGTAATGTGCCCGGGAGTGCATCAGTGCACTGTGCTTGAATCCACTTGAAAAGGTGGTCTCGAGAGAAAAGGACAAGAATGACCCTCTTGTCTGCTTTTGTATTTTTTTTTAGCTAAGGCCTTGAAATTCAAAGGATGATATTGGAGTATGCTGCAGGCTTAATTAGACAGACGGCACTGACGAGGTCATGTTCAAAACAATGGTCCACTTTCGTCTACTGGTATGTCTAGGTTTAGCGTATTTGATTCACACCGTGCCTCAGTTAAAAAAAAAGTATAAAAGCAGACAAGAGGGTCATTCTTGTATAGGTCGAAGAACTCCCATGTTTTCTTCTTTTTCTTTGTGTTGGTTGGTGGATCACAAACCAACTACTGTAGGTGCATACTGGTATACTTTTGTATTGGAGACTGGTAATTATCACAATATTATTAATATAAAGGCCAGCCAGAGGAGGGGGGAGTCACATCTCAAATCGTGCCTTAAAACAATTGTATGCCATCCTTGTTTGCCGGAGTGCATGCCTACGTCTTCCAAACTGGCATATTATGACCTAAAGACACTGACTTTAATGTAATGAAATAATCCGTTGTTTACATTTAATAATTACTTCTTTTGGTGGGGATATGAGTGTAAAAAATTAGCTGTGATAGCAAAGTTCAACAAACTTTAGTATTCATTGTAATTTGGTTAGAACACAGCAAGTGATCTCAACTGTTAGTATCTGTATGGGGTCCAGCTGAAAATAATGAAATGTTCAGTACACTGGGTCCAGCTGGATGTACATGAACATTGTAATTATTTCATTAAATAACTCTTGTTATTTATAGGGTAATAAAAAAAAACAACGAGATTGTAACTGCATAAAGAAAGAAAAAGGCTGTGCAAACTTAGGGAAGATCTCCTCATGCATCTGGTATGTTGTTTGTTTTTGCACTTGGGCTGAGCGTTCCAGAGAGAGTCACTATCTCCTTTCCCATCTGCAGGAACAAAGCAGAGGCCTTGCCTTGGCAGAAGCAAAGGAACCACTGGTAGGAGATGTTGGCCAGGTATTTGCCCTGGAGGCAATTCGCCTCTACTGCATGATCTCTCTTAGGGAACATTGGCCGTCCCAAGCCAGAATTCCTGGTAATGATAAAGTGTGCATTCGTTTTGTATGGATGTCAAGGTTCATTTTGCCTTTGGTTTAAAACAAGAAGAAGTTTGTGCTGAATTGGTAAATGACTGTGATAATATAAGGTGATATAAGGTGTAATGTGATAATATAACCAATTAAATTAAACTGATTTAGTCTGCTTATGAAAGTTACTACTGTACATCTTGCAGTAGCAGTTATCTGCCATGGTTCAAAAGGTTCCTTCTGACGAAGTCTAAACACTATCTGTATCTTTCAATGCTATCTGTCAACTATATATACTGTATGTCAGATAGCTTACAATGTACACAGTTGCATCATGAACTTTTTTATATTATGAAAAATATTGCACAGAATGGCAACATCATTGTAGCTGACAGCTTGTCCTGTCAGCATTTACTTCAGTTTATTTCCTGTTACCTCTAGGAGAAAAAAAAAAAAAAGATATGAGGACCTGACAAATAAATAAATAAAAAACACACCCTGGGGACATCAGATCTTTTGAGAATCAGACGCCCTGGCACAGGTGACAGGCCAGAGGAGATCAGGCCAAGTAGCTCATGTTTTAAACATAGCTTATGTTGTATGGATTACCGAACTTGTCCTACAGCCTTGCAAAAATGTCTAATGCAACCAGCATGATGCATGCATCTCCAGTCATTAAAGCTGTAGCAATCCTTACTGACATTAATGCATGCTTAGTGCCACTGGTTCCATGTGGATTTCTCATTACAATTAACACTACACAGACATCTGTCTAACAAACCAGAGCCATACCAGATTTCCCACTGACTAAGGCTGTGGCAAACCCCAACGGTACCATTAATGCATGCTCAGTGCCACTGGTTGTGTATGGAATTCTTCACACAAATGTGCCTAGCAAGCACATCCGGAAGCAGACATGCATTGGTAACCATAAAAAGAAAAAGAAAAGAACTTATTTCTGAAATACAGTAGAGTTTCTCTCTATATAGTGTCTGCAAAATCGTAATGGTTTTGATGTCTCTTTTACTCCATAAAATCACATGTGGTTCCTGACCGGCCAGTGATCCAGACCCCCTCTGCCCTCTGGAACTGTCTGACTCGTCCTGGTGCCCCACTTCTGGTTGGAGATCTCGTCACATGGATGCCCGTGTGGTTTCTTTGGGATGTGTCCGATGTCTGGGGACGGTTTCACTCTACCATGAAGACGGCTGTTTCTCTGAGGACTTGACTTGGCTGCAGTCGCTTGATAGTTCAGGACTGGAATTTCCTACAAGTCTAACTGAGGGTCCAATAACTAACTGGACTCCATATTAACATCAATTAACATCAACTGTTATACTGAACTACCTGCCACCCAACACACAGTATGAATGCAGATCAATTCCTGCTTTCTGTTTCACCCAAATCAGGATGGGTTCCCTGTTGAGTCCGGTTCCTCTCAAGGTTTCTTCCTATTGCCACCTCAGGGAGTTTTTCCTTGCCACTATTTGGATTCATACACATTTACATTCCATACAAACTTCAATAATTCTTTTGATTGTGTAAAGCTGCTTTGCGACAATTGTTAAAAGTGCTGTACAAATAAAATTGAATTGAATTGAAATGAAATTCACGCAGGTGGTAAAACTGTGGCCTCACACCTCCAACAGAGTTGGGTTTCGATTCCCACCTTGGGTCTGTCTGTGTGTGGAGTTTGCTTGACATGAAGACATGAAGCTAAGGCTAATTGGCATTTGCAAATTGTCCATAGTGTGAGTCCATATGGCACCATGTTCAAGGTGTACTGCGCCTCGTGCCTTAAGTCTCCTAAAATAGGCTCCTGGCTCTAGACGAMCCTGTACACAGGATAAGCAGTTTATGTATTCACCAATAGTCTTTCATCTTTATCATCTTCTCATCTTTACTTTAGTATTTTAGCATGGTTCACACTGTGTTAAGTATCCCAAACTAAGTTTTCTCTTAGTTTAGCGATTTGTCAAGTCAATTTGGTCATTATGCCATATGGAATCATAACAAAAATACACAGATTTTCAATTCTGTATATACAAAAAGTCAAGTCTTTAAACCAGGATAAAAATGAAATGTGCTATTGATATTCTCAAAAATAAATCAACATCCTTTCACCAATCAGATTCGAGAATTCAATAGTGAAGTGCTATAAACTATGTTATACCAGGGTGGCGTAATGTCCAACATGTTTTAAAAATAAACTCTCTCTTTCTCTCTTTCTCTCTCTCTATTTCTAGATTGGACAGATGCCCAGAGTATTACAGACTTGATGCCACCCTTTAATCTCAAGTTTCAGTGTAGATTAGAGTAAAGCTGAGGATAAAATCCACTATTAACTCCAGAAATCAATACATTATAAGGCGTGCGCGCGCGTGTGTGTGTGTGTGTGAGAGAGAGAGAGAGAGAGAGAGACATTTCTTAAGTAGTCAGAAAGGAAGCTGAGTAAACTAAAGATTCAGATGCCTCCATATGTCACTGCATCTGTTTCAGAGATCTTGTTGCATGCTGCTGACTGATTCTGTGAACACATACCATGTGGCAACAGTTTTGTCTTCTGTTTTTTTTTTTTTTTTTTCTGGAATTTCCCATACATTAACATCACCAGATATTCTCCTAACAAAAGCTGACCTATGTAAAGCCACATGAATGACAGCAATTTTGTGGTTTCGGGGCAAAATATTTCCTATTAGTGTAATGCATTAACAATAACATGCCGTCACAGTCATATCAATCTTTTACATGGATATTATTACCGCAAGCCTGGTCCCTCCGTCTCGCAGAGATCAAGAAAGACATAAATCTGGATTGTTTTCTGTCTTGGCTCCTGGGCGGCGGAATGAACTTCCCCTAGATGTCGAGCCGAGTCACTGGCAATCTTCAAGCGACAACTAAAGACCTATCTGCTTCCTAGGTATTTAGGTTAACACCCCCCCCCCCACCAAAAAACTCTTTATACAGTGTTTGACTGATAGTTCTTCTAGTTAGGTCTAAATACGAGCGTCAGCCAAATGCTTAAGTTTCCTATCTTACGATACTTGTCTTGGTCTCGGCTTGTGGAAGGATACAGATCTCCAGCATAATTATTTTATTTGTCCCGGTCTATACCTAAGTAAAATTTCAAAACAAAGGATTTAGTTTGGCGGCACGATGGTGCAGTGCCCGATTCCCGGTTTGATACCCGGCCGGGTTTGATTCTCGTCCCCGTGTGCATGGAGTTTGCATGTTCTCCCAGTGATTGGTGGGTTTCCTCCGAGTACTCTGGTTTCCTCCCACAGTTCAAAGACATGTAGGTTAGGTTAATTGGCATTCCCAAAATTGGCCGTAGTGTGTGAATGAGTGTGTGAGTGTGTGTAATTGTGTGTGCTCTGCGATGGATTGGCACCCTGTCCAGGCTGTACCACGCCTTATACCCTAAGTCTCGTGGGATAGCCTCCAGGCCCCCCGTGACCCAGAATACAGAGTTAAGAGGTATAGATGATGAGAGAGAGAGGATTTAGGTTAGTGGCAAGATGGCTTAGTGGTTAGCATGGCTGCCTTACACCTCGAGAGTCTGTGTTCTATTCCCTCCTCAGGGTCTTTGTGCATGAAATTTCCATGTTTTCTTTGTGCTTAGTGGGTTTCCTCCAGGCACTCTGTTTTTATGCCACTGTCCAGAAACATGCTGACTAATGGGCGTTCCTAAATTGCCTATAGTGTGGGAATGAGCGTGAGAGTGTGTGTACGTGTGAATGCCCTGTGATGGATTGGCACCCCATCCTCGTGTCCTAAGTCTCCTGGGATAGACTCTACACAGGATAAAGTGGTATAGACGACAAATGAGTGAGAGTGAGTGAGGAATATGTTTGTGATATTTTTGCCTTAAAATAAAAGGTTCAAGTAAAACCCCTTATTATAACCATCCATAGACAGAATAGAGCAATATTGTGTCTTTTATATACTGTATATTGTATACTGTGATATTTGATATTTACAGTAAGCATGGTATTTATAAAGAAAATAATGAGAGGCATGACTTTGACATCTTTGCACTTTGCATTTAATGTTTAATGTTTAAAGTCAACTCATTGATTTATATTTATTTGAAACAGCATAGTTGGATGAATGCATATGGGGGGATCCAAAAAAGTCCTGTTTTAAAGAGATTTGTTGTCAAAAGATTCGCAGTGTTTGTGATAAGAGCTAGTAGCCACAAGGTCTTAAACATCTACCATTTTGTTCTTTATATGAGCTACCAATAAAGCAACATACATGAGTGCGGTTTATAATTTATTAAAACAGGTCATAGAAGACTTGAGAGTAGAATGGTCTCTAAACACTTTGGTTAATCATGCTGATTCAGTACCTGTCTACAGGATCGGGTGTTTGTGTCACCAAGCACAAAATGCAAATGTTCTGAAAAATCTTGGAATTCTACCAAAGTGACTACGTATGAATTTAACTAGATGCTGAATGACTGATCCCATTCTGTCGAATCTGTTTCTCTGATTCTGACATCATTGACTTTTTCCTTTCTCCGTTCTGTTTTGAGTCACTCGTGGTGTCGACCTTGCGAAAAGGAATCATCTGGTTCTAATATTCCACACTTGTCCACTTGAAACCTCTGGAGCTAATGCATTATGCTTTAGCCTACTTGCCAAAACACAAAGAGCTTAACTCAAGATCCAGTGCAGAGCTCTCGCTGTGGGTTTTGGAAGGAGGAAAATAGTTCCAGGTTGTGTTGCTGTGTTCATTACTTTCCCAGTGCTCTCTCATATGACRTGAGTCATGTGTCATCTTCAGCAGCGTCTTGATGTATCACAAACACATGCCATGAAAGGCATAGGTATTTTTTTGCCTTGCTTTTTTCCCCCCCTCTCTCTCATGTTCGGCAAGCCCAGGCATCGCTTAACTAACGTTTTGATTTGAATCGATGCTTAATTATCCACGAAGCACATATTTCACTTCCTTCTTTGATTCGAATTGGGGTGGTAAGAAATCCCAGCATTCCTTCATTCTCAGAAGGTTTAGCATAAACCAAACAGAAGCTACTGTGCGTGCGGCCTCGGAAATAGGTCAGATTGCGTTTTCTGATTCACTGCGTGTAATTGTGAGATTAGCGTTCTATCAGCAGATGGGCCTCTGGAGTTAGGGTTGCTCAGCTACCTGCATTTACCTATCCACTTGCTTATCAAAACAAGAGACATGGGAGCTGCATTCCTGCTAGGGCGATGAAGAAAGACATGGATGTGCCCTGTTCCATGTTAAAGATTTCATGTAAATGTTGTTTAGAATTTGTATAACTATCATGTACCAGATATGTAGCTTGCAATATTCTTCTACTACGTATACCTAACATAAAGATTAAATATACATGTTAAAGGTAAAACTAATATAAAGTTACTTGAGCAAGTGTTGAGCAACCAGAACAGCTGCATAACGCCTTGGCAGAGATTCTCTGGAACGCTGAAAAGGGTAAACACAATTCTTCCAAAGCATWTTCCCTTAGTTGGTGTTTTGGTGAAGGCRGTTGAGAGTGCCCTGTGGATTGCCCATTGTCTCAYTGTAATAAACCAGGATAGAAACAGCTCGTTGGAGGATACAGGTGATCAGATAGGACAACTAAGTACCTATTTGAGCGGACTCTCTATTTTAGGCATGMTCATTAAACATTTAGCGCACAGACCGCGGTTGGCCAGTTTTTAATTCGAAGTTTTTAATCTGGCCCATTAAATACAATTACATCTGYGTTTCAAATCAAAATAATCTCATTGAGCATAACTGAATTAAAAGAGYAAACAGACGAAATATACCTAAGCAATGTAGTTTTAGTATTTAATTCTGCATTTGTGAGTTAAAATATACGGATGTTTAATCCGAATTAAGTTAAATTCCCTTTCAGCTTGGAAGACTACACAATGGGGAAAGGTTCAAAGGAACCAGCTCTTATGCAAGACTTTATGGTAAAACCATTGTTTGATAAATTATTCCTCCTGGTAATGAATTGCACCATGTACCATATAATCTGCTTGTATATATTGTACTTTAAATGCGCAAGCCTAGTTGTGTATTGAGATTTAGGAAGACGTGAACACTCATTTTGAAATGGGTTGATACATCTGGAACTGGTCCACTTGTCACTGGACTGTGTAATGTGGCCCATGATCTAAACTGAGTTTTACATCTTGCATTTAAAGGGACAAATGAGCCTAAACCATGTAATAAATAAGAATAAATAAATAAATAAATAAATAAATAAATAAATAAAATGCTTCCTACAACAAAACTACATTCTGCATTCTATGTAATTTCGCAATGTATTACTTATGAAATTGTTATGAACAATCACCTGTACTGCTTTATCCTGTATACAGACTAGGGCACGAGGCAGAGTGCCAATCTATCGCAGGCCAAACTTATACACACACTCACACGCCCATTCACACTCCACGGGCAATTTGGGAACGCCAGCTAGCCTAATCTGCATGTCTGTGGGAGGACACCAGTGTACCTGGAGGAAACCCACCAAGCACGGAGAGAACATGCAAAATCCATGGTAGGGAATCAAGTTCGGGAATCAGCCGGGAAAAGAACCAAGTTCCAGGAAGTGCAAGGTGACAGTGCTTACCACTAACCAATGAACTGTCAGTCTGKTTTTTTTTTAAAGGTATAATGCATATTTTGCTTAGTTACATAGTCTAAATTTAGGTCAGTTGTATGTCATGAAATTGCAGCTTGTAACTAAACTTATATATTGTCATCAAAACACCAACAAGTGCAGTACAAATTCATCTGTAGTGATCAGCAATCAGTGTAATGTAAATGTAAATGTTCATTAAGTCACTGCAGAATGGTTCGATGTCACCGATGCCTCAGTGCTTGTTTTGTTCACGCCGTCTGTCATCAACATCTCGCACAAGACAAGTGTAGCCTTGCCTCCTCTACGCTGTGATTCCTCCCCTGCCCCAGTTCAGAGGGAAAAGATCACAAGGTCACTGAGAGATTAGTACTGACGTGTTCCACTCAATACCAATGCACAGATCTCTAGAGGTATATACACTTATGCATAMATACATACAAATCAGTCAGTGTGGGAACTATTTGGAGATGAAAATCTGCCAGTTGTGTGGAATGTATCTRTGGGCTACACTTTAGCTTTCTTTTCTCACCAGCTAATTACTTTAAATCATTTATTATGAGTTATAGTTTAAGTTTGTGAAAAAGGCTTCATTCATGAGTAGGTAACCTATTGTTGAAWGTAAACAGATCCAAAAGGAGCAATTACTCATCTCCACAAAGTGCCAACTTGCCCTCATGTTCTCGACATATCGTAACTAAAGGAGACTGGTGATGATTGCTTTATGGCCAGGCTCCAAACAATTCTGCCCTCATGTGAAACGCTTGTAATGTAGATCTGTCTGTATCACCTCAACAATTTCTATAGAACAAAGAAGCAACGATCAAAGCTTGTTGTACAAATGACGCTCTTGATATACAGGTAGGAACCACAGGGCGCCAGACAAGCTTAAATCTTTCAAATTTTAGGACCTTAACCTTAAACCTTTAATAATACTGTATATSTAGGGGAACACATGAAGCCGTGCTGATTTCAAWTTTGTTAGCTGCGTTTTGCTAGAATTATCTGARAATGCTGACTGAAAACTGACCGGTTTGGACAGAAAGGGTTTCTCATTTTGCTAAGCTAAACGAGCTACGTCACACCTGACATACAGTAGCATGGCACTGGGCGAGGTTCAAAAGCTAYCCAGAATAAAAATGTTGAATAAATACATTTATAATGGTATTAATAATAAAACTAACACTGACATCTACTGTACATAAAGTGCTATATTACTTTGTTCTGTTTTTTTTTTTTTTTTTTTTGCAATTCACCAAGTGTTTGTTGGCATATGCGTCCCAGTCCATTAACTGTGGACAGAGCACAAGCGCACAAGAGCACACATGATATTAGAACAGGGCTGCATTCAGTAGAGTGCTCGCGAAATATTTGCAAGCATATGACAGCTGAATGGTGGGATGAACTGTCTTTTGTTTGCAAGCGCTGTAGTTAACACGACCCTGTTGTACAGTACTATCACATAGATCGCTGTACTCTCATGCTGGGCAGGCAGGCACAGCAGAAGAGAGAGTCAATAACWGGATTGCAGATGGCTGCTTTTTTGTGGGTGTGGTCACCACAGGTGTGGTAGGARGATAAAAACATTAGGTGCATTAGAAATCTTTTCTCTCACTACCTGGAGCCCTGTACAAGGTTGGAGTTTACAACTGCTGCCCAATTATTAACCTTTTTAATATGTTTTTTTTTTCCCCTCGCTTTAAGGGTTGTGCAAATCAATGAAATGTGTCTATACAC
>QMIH01000320.1:0-12285 GCA_003987875.1 Clarias batrachus
TTTCTTTTTTTTTTCTTTTTGTCCTGATCTTGCCTCAGCTTGTTTGTTGAGTAGAGTCAGTATTACGCCGCATTACGCATCTTATCGTATCTCGGTCATGATGACAGATCCAGCTGGATGTTTTCAAGTGTGAGGGGGAAAAAACAATGAAGATCAGCATCAGCGAATTCAATCCCGAATGGTCAGCATGGTGAATCTTTTTGAAAGCAGGACATGACAATAACCCCCAGCTGAGAGTTTCAGAGACTTTTGCTTTGCTTTATTAATTTCGATGGACAATAGGCTCCTGGCTAATTGCCTAATGTGCAAATGAAGGCTTCCAAAAGAATTTTTAATGAACTATGATTGACAGAGCGCCTTTTTTTCGTGTCAGTGTGGACGATAGGACTTGTTGGCATGAAGCCATCTCTCATTCTTAGGGGGACAAAAAGGGGCGACGTGCTGGTCATCTACAGCTTTCTAACCCCCGAGAGCTGTCAGTCTGAGTTAAAGAGGAAGGCGGGGTGCTGGAGTTGGCACGGAGACTTGGTACGTCTAAATATCGAGAGGCTCTCGCTCCGTAGTCCTGCAAGGAAGCTTAATTTGTCCGAGTCTGCTTTTGTGGAATGTGTTTTTATATAATTTATTAATTAATAATTTTTATTATTATTATTTTTTTATTTTTTATTTATTTATTTTAATTATTTTTTTTACATACGGGTATTATATATTTCTTCGGCATACAGCGAAGCAGTCMAGCATTAGCGGCGTCCTCGAGGGCCTTGTTGTGAATCTTTGGCATTTGAATTCACACTCTAGCACAGAATCTTAAGCACTAAACTTTTACTGCTGTTTTGTTAGAACATTACAGAGGGTACACTGTATGTTCGGGATTCGCACCACAGAGACKCCTTGCATTCTGGCATTCGCAGGGAAATGCCTCTATTTCCTTTGTAGTGAGCCGACAATACAGAGTAAACGATTCAATGACCGTCGTTCTAAATAGTCCCGGCCCTTGTTTAGGTTAGGTTATGGTGGGTTAGATCTGCTTGTGTGGGATGCCCCAGTGCAGCGATCTTAAACTTGAGTCCTGGAGGGCCAAGGTTCACCACTGTTTGGTCATCCTTCTGCTCAAACACAGCTGGTTCAACTAATCTATGGAGTTCAGGGGGGTAGCTCGGTGTTCGGCGTCGGACTGCTGATCGGAAGATCCCAGGTTCACAGCTCAGCACCACACAGCTGGGGACTTGAGCAAGGCCCTTAACCCTGAACTGCTCAGATGTATGATGAGATGAAATGCAAGTCGTTTGTCCGCCAAATATCATCAATATAAATGCGAAAATGTTAATTATGTTCAGTGGGTGTATTTTGCTGTTGTTGAACTACAAATTGTGCGGAAATTCCCCTCATGACTGGAGTTGATGATCCCTACCGTAGTGTGTTCCTTGGTTGGTCTAACATCTAACTCGACCCAGCGTTAAGGCATTCCAGTATCATGCTTCCTCTTTTACAGCGAAGCAAAAATAGCTGAGATGGTCACATGGTTGGTGTGTGGCAGACTGGCGTGAATTAGTATCTGGGTGGATAGTAAAATCCGAGAGCATTTGGAACAAGCAAAGGTTTCACACTGGTGCTGCGTAGACTGGGATTGCTTCTCATATCATCCTCGAAGAGCGCAGGTTTAATTCCCCCTCCAAAAAAAACCACACACCTTAGGTTGTTTGGTGACTTTTTGGTAAATTGGCATATTTGAGAACGTGTGCTCATGTCATGTCCAGTGTTTGGCTTTATGTGCCGTGCAACCGATAGTGTTTACTAGAGATGGATGTATGAATGAATTAATGGATGGATGGAACAAAGGTTTTTTTGAGGTGCGTCGCCGCAGCTTTAACCGCTTGGTTCCAACTTGAGCGAGCTCAATGGCAGCGTTGTAAACAATAATTAGAATATGAATAGGAAGCAATCAGATGTTGGCATGATCTCTAGCGTTTTCAACAACTGGCACGAGCTGAGTACAATTTGTGCGGTTAAAATTCAGAGCAAATGCTTTGCATACCAGGTCTGTAAATGTGGTTCTGAAAGGGTGCATCATTTAAAAAGAAAAAGAAAAAAAAAGAGAAAACTTCACAGATGCGTTTTTGTTTAGTTTCTTTTCACTTTTCAAATGTCTGAATTTGGGATGGTAGTTCTGACGCTGCCCACAATCCAGTGCTCGTTCCGTGGCTGTTTATCGATTTGTTCTGCAGGTAAACTTCTGCTGCCACGTCCCCTGCCAGCTTTCAGCAGCTGGCACGGATTACGGCACTTGTGAGCTGTGAAAGGTGAAGAGCGAAACCTGGCSCTGACTTTGTTTAGGTCATTTTCCCTGCTTCCCTGGAGACGAGGAAACGGCGCTGAGCAAATCTTTCCTCGAGTCTAAATGCGACCAGAGAACGTGATGGAACCTCGTCAAGGCCCCAGTGGAGAAGAAGTTCTAGTCTCGACGCCGCCCTTCCCGGGTCGTCACGTACCTGGTTGTTCGGCTCTCAAACATATTGTGAGCTCATGTTTTGGCAGATTGCCCAATCTCATGCATTTTTAAAGTGAATAATAAGGACGTGGCAAACTGTAAATTTGATTTCCTGACGCCTCCTGGCTTTGTAGATCCTCTTCAGCAGAGCATATTGTTTTTAATCTGTCTCTCTTGGATACGCTCCAAGAATTTGCATCACGATTTTTAAGCGGCCAGTCAGGCGAACACCCTTTATCAGTGGGTGATGATTATTCCGCCGTATGCGGACTTGAACAAAAGTGAGCTTGAACATCATCCGGACGAAAGCCACTTCCGAGGTCCGGGTTATAGGACGGAACCTTTGAATCCRTTTAACACTGACCCAGTTTGCTAGCATGCTTTGCTTCCCATCTCTYTTCCACCAAGCAAAAAAAACAAAAAGGCAGTCTGGCAACTCGCAGCCGGGCACCAGATTAATTAGTATTGTTTGTTTTTCTCTCTCTCTCTCACTTTGTCCTCCTCTCTTCTTCTAGATCATCGCTCATGAAAAGAGCACCGGAATTTTGTTTCTGACCTGTTTTCTGAGTTGTATTTCATCTTGGGACAAACCCGTGGGCGCTCAGCTTGTTGTACTTGTCATGTCGGAGGCAAAAAGGAATGACCTACATTTTATGGATTCAGAGTTTCGGGTTGTTTTCCGCATCCGAGTTTAGTAACTGAATACTTCGAAACTTCCTCGAAGATYGGCTTTTGCAATCGGGTCAGCTTTTGCGACACACAGACGCTAGGAAAACATGCACAGGAGCTCATTCCCCATTAATCATCATCCAAAACCTCATGGCAATTAAAAAAAAAAAGCCTTGGTGCAACAGAAATAAATCTAAACCATACAAATAAAGAAAATAAACCGTAGCAAAATGCATTGAAATTTAAAGTCCTGGAGCCAYTTCTTCCTGTAGAGGTAGTGATCTATGTTTTTGCATAATGTGGGATTTATCCGTTTCTCGTTCCCTATACAACATGATTTTTATATGTATAAATAAAACCAAAAAAAGTTGCATTTTTATAAATGCATTGCATTATTACTAAATTGAGGTCATGTTCATGGTATTGTGAAGCCTTGTTGTCTTGTGAAGACGTGCCGTGCCGTTCAAGTCAAACCAAGACTTGAACAAAACTATGAAAGTAAAAACTCCYYTTTTTTTTTTCTAAATATAATCCCATTACGTTAATACACTTCATCCTGGTGTTTCACTAGTCCTTGGATACCATCAATGTAGAAAGTTTTCTCAGTACGCTGGAGCCATGACTGAACCGCTGGCCTCCCAGGAACTCCTTTAATGGCCCAAACATGTGGAAATGCAAGTGGTGTTGGTGAAGCTCGTCCGGGATGGTCATTCACAAACGTTGCATGATTCAAATGTTTTACTGCGGCCAAGAGTCTCATCACCGTACTGTGTTTGAAGTGTTCTGTAAATGTCAATCATTTTTTACGCCTTCATTCACCAGAAATTTAATCAATTCTTGGTTTGACTTCAACACTTTTTTTCCTGATCATAGTAGATAAAGCACAGTTTTATTAGTTGGAGAACTTGAAGCCATATTAGCAACCACGTTAACCTGAACTGTGTGAAAGAAAACCTTTTTTTTTTTTTTTTTTTTTTCAATGGAATCTCACTTGTTTTGTTCCTTGATCAAGGAATCTGTCCTTTTGAGGAAAATGTATGCTTTTAAATCTTATTTCGACCCAAAAGCTCTGACAAATTCGTAGCACTTTGAGATTTGCTTCAAATATAAAGTGCATTGTAAATAAAATGTATTATTATTATTATTATTATTATTATTATTGAAATCTGGAGAGCACTCACTTATCTTAAACAACTAAATCTGGCGTTCACACAGAACCAAATATCTGAGTTGATAAGTAGATCTAGCTTATGTATATTTTTTTAAAAATTATTTTTAATTATCATGTTGAAGTATAGTGATRCACAAAGATCCCGTCACTATTAACCTTTCCAGTCATGCACCATGAACAGTTGTCCCGTATAAACACATCCAAGAGCTTAGATGACTGAGAGTGTCTTAAGTGTACCCATTCAGCCTCAGTGCAGTGCTGCAAGGCTTTTGACGGGCGCTGCAGGGGCCGACCCTCTAGCTCAGTGGGGGGAGGGGAAAAAAACCCCACCCTTGAAGTGCTGTAGGGTGTAGAGTCTATCATAGAGGAAGAATTGTGAGTGTGTTGAAACACTCTGCCAGCCTGCCAGAACTCAGCCTGTGGCTCTTGGCACCTCCAGACGTGGTGAAGATCTCCGCTGTGCTGAGGCTGGCAGCTGGTTTATCTCAAAGGTCCAGAAAGGGCCCGTTGTATCGCCTGGCTCCAAAAAGCAAACAGTTTAAAGCTCTTACTTTCGTATAGGATCCAAAGAGGCAAAGTATTACATCTGGATTTTAGTTAATTTATCAAACTTTAAAAAWTTTTTTCCTATGAAGTAGGCAAAGCCTGACCTTCGGGAAGGTTGATTTCCCTATGAGAGCAGTTTTTCTTTTGTAAAGCCCATGATTATTTCCCTCAATTTGGTCACCGCTAATTCGAACCCACCAGCCAGATCTCCCTATTGTAAGGCGTCTAAGAACCCTGGAGGCTGCACACACATTGAACACGTGCTTCCTCTGGGAATCGTGAAGGCAGCCAGGTTTAGGTTAATCAATGATGCAGAAAGCTTTATGAATCTGGGATAAGGTCCTGGGAATAATTAGCCTCGGCTCGTTCTGTCGGTGGGGTAATTGAGATGTGAAAATAACCATACAGCATCTAGATTTTTATTTAAAGGCAGTGGAGGCGGCACGGTGGTGTAGTGGTTAGCACTGTCGCCTTGCACCTCCAGGGTCCGGGTTCGATTCCTGTCTCTGTGCATGTTCTCCCCGTGCTTGGTGGGTTTCCTCCGGGTACTCCGGTTTCCTCCCACAGTCCAAAGATGCAKATTAGGCTAATTGGTGTTCCCAAGTTGCCCGTAGTGTGTGAATGAGTGTGAGGTGAGTGGATGTCTGTGCCCTGCGATGGATTGGCACCCTGTCAAGAGTGTACCCCGCCTAGAGTGTACCCCGCCTCGTGCCCTAAGCCTCCTGGGATAGGCTCCATGTCCCCACGACCCTGAATACAGGATAAAATGTATAGACGATGAGTGAGTGAGTGAGTAAAGGCAGTGGTAAAGGTATAGACGATGAGTGAGTGAGTAAAGGCAGTGGTGGCTCAGGTCCTGGGTTGTTGATCTCAGGATCTGAGGATTCAGGTTAGAGCCCGGGTAAAAAAAAATGGGAGGGTTGCATCAGGAAGGGAATTCGGCGTAAAACCTGTGCAAAGTTGTGTGTGGATCGGCGACCCCTTGACCCGAAGTTTACCTTGGATTTTTTTTATCCAGCGTGTCTGACTCTAACCTTTTCTATTTAATCAAAGAGTCTCTTCAGATCTGTGGTTTGGTCGACGTCCTTTCTCTTGATACTGGTGCACATTTTGAACACTGTGCAACCGCATCCAAGGTGAACCTGCGGTCTGAACGTGCCGAGGTGCATAGAACACCGTCTGGGAGGTCTGAGAGATCCTCTGTGCTGATCCTGATAGAGTTGATGCGAGTCAGAGAGCATGTGGGGACTGCGCATTAGAGCCTCTTTAATGCACAGCTGTCATGTAATGGAATTTCTCATCTCACACGGTGCTTGCATAGGGATACATGCAAACACTAAAAGGTTTACAGAGCGAAATTGAATTATAATGGAATTCGCCAAGGGTTGGCTTTCGTTGTTTATTTTTCCGTTGTGATTTCACGTCGCACAGTTCGTTTATGCGGCACAGATTTTGTTGACGTACAAAAACGCATGTATATGTGACCTCGGGGGGGATGAAAGTCATTATTCATGGGTGTTTATGAGACCATCAAGGGGGCCTGGTTTAGTTTCTGTGGCGCACCGGGGTCATACTTCTGCTGTGCGCGCACAATGAGAGCCGAAGCGTTTCCTTTGGTTTAAGGGCACAAGCGAAGGCGTGATGGAAAGCAGCTGTCCATACTCTCACTCGGCCCTCGGCATCTGACCCTTCAAAACCTCGACCCCTGACCTGTGATGGATTAGATTTGAACCGCAGGAAAATAAGGATGCAGGGGACAAAGCCAGAACGCACACCTGCAGAGTGGACTTGGCATTCCAGCACTGGACCCATGGACACGCGCCCCGGGACGTCAGGGAGACATGTTTTTGATGATCCGAAATGGCATTAAGGCAGGAGGCCAGCTGTGAGTGTAAAAGTCTAAAAGGTTCACCAGAAAGACGCACTTATTCATCCTTCAGTGAATGATGTTTAATATCCTGATGTAACGGAGGGATTGAATTAAACGACCCTGGCCGTTCTCTTCTCATACTGATGATGATGATGATGATGATTGATCAAATAGGTAACTATGATTCAAGGTCTTTTTAAAATGTTTTGTCTGTTAGCTTGAATTATAATAATTGGTGAAATATTCTTTAATTTCATCATGGTAGGTTCTTTAGTACCAGGCAATGCCTAAATTAATTAAAATTTCATCTACCACCATCTTCGTTGAGTTATACTGCATTGAAAAGGGCACAAATAGAAGCTTGGTGAAAACTATTTCAATCAGACTTAAGTTTGCTAGGCATGGTTAAGGCCATGTGGTCTGATGAGTTCAGATTGCCTCTATCTTTGGTTTTCCTCCCTGATGGCACGGCCATGTACCATGCTTCAAACTTCGAAAGAGTGGTTTTGGGAGTATGAGGAATCATTTTCCCACATGAATTCGCCAACACACTGTGCCCCGTAATCAACGCTAAACTCTTCTTTGGCTGGTTGGGCAGCGTTTGGTTCTGCTTTCACTGCTAGAAGCTCCAAAAGAGGTCGTTAGCCTGGCTAGCTTACAGAATGGCGGCTGGAAATTGGTAAAGGCATAGCATTAGTATGTTGATGGAGATTTTTCTTTTCTTTCTGTTGACCAACCAACAACTTTTAATGCTTGGTAGGACATGGTAGGACCTCAAGTCAATATTCACATACTACGAGCAATATGGGGACGCCAAATAGCGTAATCTGCAGGTTTTGGGAGGAAACTGGAGCACCCGGAGGAAACCCACAAGCATGGAGGAAACATGCAAACTCCAGGCACTCAGATCTGAGGTGTAAGGCAACAGTGATGACTATGAACTTTAAAGTCTTCAAACAGGAAATTTATACCCAACGTCCCTCATAAGAATCGTACATAGAAAAAAAAATTGAGGAGAAATTGCAATAAAGTCTGGGTGTCAGGAGGTTAAAACAGGTTTTCATTGGTGCAATTTATCCCAGCTTCCTTGACTTCTTTTGATACCTCTTGTATTTATTTCCAGCCTGTTCTGCTGCTGAAAAATTTCTCGTTCTGATTGAAAAGCGTTAAATGGTTATAGTTTAAACAGCGGCACTTTTGTGAGGTGACGTTCAGCATTGAACGTGTTTAAAGTGTTAAATTGCTTAAAAAAAAAAAATTGGGGAGAGATGGACAAGGTTGAGGAGGGCCACCCACCATCAGCCCATGCCTGAATGATTCTCAACCAGATTGGATTGTGGAAAGGGGTCACGGTTCAGGGACTTTCCTTGGGGACGGACTAAGACACACCGAGAAACGACGACTGCAGGTTCTCTCGAGCTGGCCTTGACCCCGGTCCAGGAGCCTGCTCTCTCTTAAGAGGTTTTTTTTTCCCTTAGACATTCCTTGTCTTTACATATYACCAGTAGTAAGTTATTTTATAGATGCTCGTGTTTTGTGTAGTGAGACTGAGGCTGAGATTTTCCTGCGCAGTTATTGCTCATTGCTTTCACTCTTTTATGCGGTTTATTTATTTTTTATTGAAGTCAAATTGGAAAAGGGAAGCCAGACCCAATTGAATTGCATTTAATGAAATGTTTTTTCGATGTGGTTTTTGGTCAGCGCTGCAGTGGATGGTATTGATAAGATTTCCCGGGGGGGAGAAAATTGTGTGAAACGCTGGAAACCATTAGTAAGCCACGGCCCCACGTCTCTCTCTCTCTCTCTCTCTCTCTCTCTCTCTCTCTCTCTCTCAGCGCTGCAGTGGATGGTATTGATAAGATTTCCCGGGGGGGAGAAAATTGTGTGAAACGCTGGAAACCATTAGTAAGCCGCGGCCCCACGTCTCTCTCTCTCTCTCGTCGTCGTGTAAATACCGCTCCCCGTCACTCTTTCTTAACCGGTATGAATAGGCTTAGTGGTAATGATGATAACAGCAGGAAATGAGCACTCGCCGGCCAGAAGTCGTACTCTGACTTTGCCTGACATTCACCAAAGAGGCGACTGTCTCGGGACTAAAATAACAAAGTCCTGTTGAGTGAATAGCAGAGTCGAAGTCAATCTTTTTTTTTTTTTTCCTTGTTTTTCCCCCCACAGATCAAATTACCGCGAAAGAAGAGTGTCGGTGTTGATTTAGCGGGAGCACATGGATTGTCTCTTTTTACTTTTTTGTGCCCTTGGGGGAAAAGTTTCTAGATATTAACCTGTGTTTGGATTCACCTCAGGTAGTTATGTCTGATCTGGTCTCATCTTCATCCTGGATTTCTTTCTTTTTTAAAAAAATCCCCCCCCCCGCCCCTTTTTTTTTTGCATGTGTGGTTTAATAACTTCTCGGAAATAGACGGCACATCATCTATGAAACTGTCTCGTAATCTATTTAATTTTCCCTTCAATAAAAAACCCCCCCACACATTTAATGCTGAATAGTACCAGGACTAAATAAAGGGAGCGAATAGACCTGGCTATCAGACGCAGACCTTTCAGTAGTGTTTAAACTCTTTCAAGTTGAGGTTTATCAGGTCCACTAATTGAATTATTCAAGAGAAACTTTTCTTAATGTAATTTCCAGCTTTGCATAGTTTTCTCGGAGTAAATGGTAAGATTCTAATCTATTAAAAAAAAAGAAAAAAAAGTTTTTAATAGAAACAGATGCTGGTGTGTTCGTTTTTCTGGACAGAACCCTGTGTGTTTTTTGTCACCGTCACTGAGCATGCGTTAATTTAGAGTACCTGCTGTAAGCTTAAGTGCTGTTCGGGACACGGAACTGTCCCCGAGGCAAACCAGAATGTGTGTCCTGTGGGGCAGAATTTCAATCAGCGCTTGTTGTAATTGTTGGGATGATGTGTTCTGTTTGTCTGGAGGAGACTGGGGGATGGAATGTGCACCGTGACCAATCAGGGATCATCTGAGGTTTGTTTATGTGCTCTTGATGTCTCAGGGGGCACATCTTAAACCGCTGCCTGCTGGGCCTGCGTTCAATTTGTTACATCGTGAATCGAGTCTCGGGCTGGAGCCGGCGTAGTCTGGATTTTACCTGCTGCTTCTGTCTGCTTTGCATCCATCAGGTTTGCGTCGCCTCGTCCAAACGTCGTGGTGTTGGAGTGATTTCGACACATTAGGACCTGAAGCTTTTTTTTTTTTTTTAAATGCTCCAACAGACATGTGCTTTCCATCTGTTTACCATAATGCGTGATGAACACGGAGGTATACTGTACGTTCCATGAATTTGTCTCCACAGTCAAAAGAAAACGAGAACAAGCTGTTTTTGTAGCTGCCTTCCATATGGCGCATCACCCAAATCTCATATTGCTTCCACACAATTACGTGTCAGTAAAAGACCAGCAAAGAATGAAAAATGAACGCGGCGCTGCGATGCATAGCCGCGAAAAGGCCACCGTACGTAAAGACCGGCCGCGCAATCTCGGTTTTGCTATTAAGCCACGGCTTTACCATCAGAGCACATTAGATCTGTCTCTCTTCACAGTTGATGCCCATTAATAATTGATAGTGCTTTCTTCCCCCATCCCGTGCTGTCAAAACGTTTGCTTCTCCACCCTTCCCCCCCCAATACCTCCTCGCTCGGTTCCCAGCCAGCATCGGCGTACGTACATCATTCAACACGCATGTACGCGCGCGTGCACACACTCTCTTTGGTATAAAAACCTAATTGAATCCATGGCATTTGCATCAATGCAACAGTAATATTTAGTGTCTTGGAAAGATGATTTATTTGGCACCCTTTGTGAAGGGCTGTGAAAACAACGCCCTCTGGACACGGTCTCGCTGCGTAKGGGGCTCCACGSTACTTTTTCCTCCTTTCATTCTCCTTGTCAAATTCAATAGATGCATTTCGAATGCTGCGCAATCAAGGCTGGCAGCGGTGGCGTGCGTAGTATCGTGTAATCATTTTCTCTGAAGACTGCAAGCCATGCCAACGGTATAATGTGTAAACCATAGAAAAAAGGAAAAAAACTCCTGCTGTCTCAGCACTCTACAGAGGATGCTCGATCGATGAAGGAAAAAAAAAAAAAAGGAGTTTCATGTGAGCTGCTTCCAAGGAATATGGCGGTTTTTCATCTAATTCAAGTCGCACACTTACTAATAACACACATCTGGACATTTCCATCCCGTGTGTCTGTTTCCCCCATTATGTGACTARTGATGAGAGACCAGTAAACATTATAATCTTACCTCAACTTTCTCTATATAACCAAACACCCCAGAGAACAAGTCTTCACTATCTCCATTTTCAATAAAACATGCAGTCAGTACATTTTTAAAGGACATTTTATCACCCTTACCGGTGCTGGAAGTAACCTTTTATTTCTGCCACAACAACAGCACCGTGGAAGAAAGCAAAACGAAATCACACACAGTTTGTGGAATTTTTTGCACCGAAGAAATTAGGAGAATTAAAGTTTGAAATGTCAGCAGAAGTGGAGTTTAAAGGGCAAGCAAACTGCACCTGTAGTGAGGGGTGAGGTTCTGACATCTGGATGTTTAACTCCACTGTAACATCTGTTTTTAATCAGAGTTTAATTTCTTTTATTGRCTTTTTGTTTTCTTTATGGCCAATGTACATCTAAATCTTGTTGAATTTTTTCGGCCCTTCCCRTCAAGAGGTCGCCACAGCAGAACATCCGATCCAAACACGACCTGGCACAGGTTTTAAGCCGGATGCCCTTCCTGATGCAACATTTTTCTAACCGGGCTTGGGAACGACATTGCATGCAGTGGCTGAGTAGTACTGGCTGTGGCAACCCAAAGACACTGGGGCTCGAACCCGAACCCAAATCAACAATCTAGARCCGTAGCCACCTGGATGCCATCATTGCTGAATTTTACTAACTTACATTAATACTTTAATACTCACATAGTATTTATCATTTTAAACTATATAACACATGTTTTATGACTAGATATAGATAGAAAATGTCATTTAGTAACATTGTGGAAGTTTAATACGAAGTTGTTGGTTGTGCTACGACATCAGGTTTTGGATGAATTGTTTCGCTAGTGCAGTAATTGCGGCTAGGCTGGTGAATCCATTTAGCTAGCCAGCTAATTCCTGTATAAGGTAATACAGATGCCTTGCTTGCTAGCTAGCTAATTTCTTAACGGTCAGCTCGATATCTCTCTATATATATAGCTAACTGTTTGCTCTGCTGGATTGTATTTGTTTGAGCACAAACTGGTAACTCTTGCTGGCTTACACAGTAACTGGATGTTTAGCTACCAGGCTAACGTTCCCTTTTTTACGATGGTTTTCCTTCACCAAGCTCTCGCATTGTTGACTAGCAGGACCTCGGACTGATACGGAGCGGACTGATACTTGTACTTCGAGTACAAGTGTGTGTAATCTAATGTTAAATGGTTTGGGTGGCTGACAAGTGTTTTGAGGCAGTAAGGTTTGCCAGTTAGCCCTTGAGGTGGAAATGATGTGATGACTGAATGGAGATATAT
>QMIH01000320.1:31274-41963 GCA_003987875.1 Clarias batrachus
CACTTTGATTTTACATCATGGATTTGTTTTTGGGAAGAAGTGCATTACTGCTATTTATGGCAGATGGTAATAATAATAATAATAATAATAATAATAATAATAATAATGAGAAGAAGAATTCGCCTAGAACTCGTAATGGATTGGACAACCACTCTGGTCTGGTGTAGTAGCAGTCCAGCTTGAACGAGTGATGCTGTGAAATATCACGGCTTTTTTTTTTTTTTTTAATGCTTCCTTTTCGAGTCTGCTCAGACTTGAACGTTGAATCAATACGTAATGAAATTCATATTACATCCATTTATCACAATGGAGAAAGGAAATGAATATGAAGTTGGACAAAACCGGCGCACGCCCTTTCCGTCCCCTGGAACAGTTTGGCTAGTCTTAAACCTGGACTGCACCTTTTCTATCCTTTTCACCCAATGCCCGATATCGATCAGTCCCGAGACACCGAGCAGTAGCTGATTCGATGTTTGCTGGCTGACGAATGCGTCCAGGCACACTGCAGCAGCCAGCTCTGACTGGAAATCCCTCTCAGGTTACCTGCCTGCACCGTGTGCGCGCGCGCACGCGTGTGTGTGTGTGTGTGTGTGTGAGAAATCCTTTGTGTACGAAACCCCTTTGTTGCATCTCGCCACGCTCTTTTCTTCTCAGGCTTTTAAAGTGTCCTGTCTTGGCTTGCATATTACCCGCTTGCTTTCCTTTCTGTACTCTTCGGAATACACGGTTTTGGGCAAGACTTGCGCAATACCCTCGTCGGACGGGACGGGACGCTTGTGCATTTCATGAGGATTTCAGCCAAGTTGTTGCTTTCCTTAGATCTGCGCAAACAAAGTCTAAAGTGTAGGTAGATGAGGAGATGAGCGGTTCGTAGTAGAGCCACGGGTCTGCAGCAGATGAAGGGAGAGGAGGAGGACGAGGAGGAGGACGAGGAGGGGGAGGTTCAGGGTTAGAGAGAGAGAGAGAGAGAGAGAGAGAGACAGGGTCCCACCGGGACTCAACACACTCATTACAGCCAGGAGGCCGTCATTGCCAGAGGGTCACCATGGTAACGGGTGGTATGTGATTCCCACAACAATGCCGAACCTTCCTTCCCCCAACCTTCCCCGCCGTTCCCCACAATCAGCGCTTGAAACAATCTCTCTCTGTAATGGTGGCTTTGGCATATACAGAGTGACTCTTTTCAAGGTTTACCTTGTGGTGCGAATGTATGCATTACATTAGGTTCCACTGCATATACCTCCAGGCAGGGGTAATTGTGACGGATGGATCGTACCAGTGCAGCTGCGCGATGATTGATGCACCGGGTCTAACCGCGAGCCATGCCTTCTCGATTAAACACTGGCTCTTGAGAGTGTGTTTGTATTTCTTTTGAGGAAGCCCATGTGCTCGTGGCTGAATTCTGGGATAGCAACAGCATTAACACCGGTTACTCCGGCGCACAAACAAAGGGGTCGGGCCTCCCCCGGTTGCACCGATTACCAATTAGTGCGCCCTATCGAGCGCACCCGCCAATCTCGCTCCCTCCGCCTAGGCGTGTTCTAATAGGGATCAGGTCTTATCTATTATTCAGCTACATTATGCACACCATTATTTACAGTACCGTTACATGTGCCAGTCGCACTAATGATCATACAGCGCGGTAATTACTCAGCAATGCTGATAAAAGCAAACGTCAAGGATCCACACACTAATTTAACTTTAAATTAAGCATGAATATTTTATAGTACAAAGTCTGGAGTGCTTGCTTGCTTGCGAAGAAGAAGAAGCAGCAGCGTATTCGGTCCGACCAGCTGGTGGACGCCTTCGCCATGACTGCAGGATTGTCGGAGAGACGGAGCTGCTGAGGATGCAGAGATGTAAAAATGCCATATGTTCTCGATCTGCCATATTGCTGGTGTGGCATGTACAGGAAGTGCCATATTGGCTTCCTGGTCTTGCAGTGCTGGTGGCTACTACCTGATGAGTTGCCACCTGCCTACAAATCCGATTGCCCTGCAGACTCTCCAGAGATTTTCCAGAAACAAGAGAAGCTGTCCTCCAGAAGGCAGACCTGTCGTGTTCGGTCACACCGGATGGCGGGATGAAGTTGATGGCACATGAAGAAGAATCGCATGAAGGAGGTTGGGGGGGGTGGCACTACTGTCAATTGATTGTGGCCCACGATGATGAGTATTTAAATAAAAACCTGTCGAAGGATTAAAATTTGCATAGGGATGAGTGGCCATGTCTGGCTTACAGGGGTTTTGTTAATATGATTAAGGTGGATAATAGCTTTGATGTGCAGATAAAAGGACTGGAAGCAATTCGCACCTCTTACCTTTATCACCGTCCTTACCCAAACCGGGGTGAGGTCCTTATCCTGGTCTTTGTTTAGCCTGGAGATGGAAGGATAAGGAAGCATGGGTTATCAAACAAATCTCAGGAACCATTTGTGTAATATAATTGTGTTATACACCGCCTGATAAAAAAAAAAAAAAAACATTCTCCATTTCAGAAGGGTCAAATTATCGAGCAAAGAAAACAACTACGGAGATTTGGAGTTAAGACTCCTTCAACAGATCATCAAAACCTGTTTGTGAAAGAAACAAGGTGTGAACAAACTCCTGAATGGAGATCACTTGGTGAAGTTGCATGGTTATAAAAATCAACAGTAAAACCTGAGCTGTGTTTTAATAGTGAAAGTAAGAGACGCAGTGTGATGAGAGCTCATTGGGGATTGGAACTGAGCAGCTGCGTAAAAAGAAGGAAACCACTTGGAGACAAACGGCTTGAATTTGCTCGAGAGCATAAAGATCGGACTTTAAGATTGGATAAATAGAATAAGGTCATGTTGTCAAAGAGTGATTGAGTCCAGATCGAGCTTATACCAGAGTGATGAAGGCGCATCAGGGTAAGGAGGAAAACACATGATGTCCATGGTGTCCTCTGGAGACGGTGTTGCGATCTGGGGTTGCGTCAGTCGGTCAGGTCTAGACTCAACAACATTGTGGCAAAAAAAAAAAGTCAGCTGACGACTTGACTACTAAATGACCAGGTTTATCACATCTATGGAGGGTTTCTTATCTGATACCACAGGGATCGTCCAGATTGTGGCGATGGAGAGACTGGTCCTGGAACTGAAGGAAATCTTAGTGTGACTTTTTTTTTTTTCTTGGCCTGGCAGTGGATATGAATTGATGTGTTATAATTGAATGCTTGTCTTTACCCCGTTTCCCCTGAAGTCTGATTTGTATTCAGGCACCCGTGTGGCAGCCTTTTGTTTGCCTGCCGCACCAGAGGTTTTTTCTAAGCTGGCCACTTTTAGACTGGACCTTTATCCTGACATCACAGCTGGTTTCAGAGCCCCTGTGGTCTGTGCCCCCCCCACCCCCCCAATCAGCATTGACACAACTCAACTTCTCACAGGATTACAGAAATACTGCACCACCCATTAAACACATCATACATAGCTCAGTATAAACACAAAGTGCATGACGGTGGAAGTCTTTCCCCATTTTAAATGAGCGAGAATGTATAATTTTTACGACCCGAGGCCACCGTGTTTCCTGAGGATTCATCGATCTGTTGGTTGCTGATGTTGACTGATTTAAGGTTATCCACCCGGCTTGGATTATGTTCTTAACGTTCACTCATTTCACGGTCCTGACACCAGTTGTGGGAGATTTAGCAGCAAATCTCCGAAACCTTCTGAAATCTTGTGCTTTAAACAAGTACTGCAGTGTTAGACTTTAGAAAATAATACAATATCAGTATTATGGGAAAAATTATTATTAATAATATTATTATTATAATAGTGCAAATGGATATAAGCACGACTTTGACAGGGGAGCTTTAATTATTACCGGTTTTAAATGATTTAAAGTTACTAAAATATACAAAGATTGGAATATTTATGTAACTTAAATTTTTTTTTTTGTTAAATGTCTCATACAAAATTATAATCTTTTTCTTTTTTTCCTGCCATTCTTTTGCTCCACACTGCAGTCCAGTGATCGTGGACCAACCGTACACAAGCTCTAAAGATGAAGAAAAGATAATTCGAGTACTAAATACGAGTATTTGTGGTCGATGTCATGATCGTGTTTTCTACCCAAGCTGTGGTATCTTTTTTTTTTCTTTTTTCTTTTTTCTTTTTTTTTTTCCCAAAAAAGAATTGTCGACCATCTACATTTTGCCAGTTTCTCTAAATAATTTAAAAAGTGTGACTCAATTCAGAATCATGATTTGACCCATTGTTTCAATTAATGCACCACTGTGTAACTGACACCCAGGACACTTGAAAGGAATGGAACACTTGAAAGCTTTTTTTGTTTTGTTTTGTTCAGAGATTATACCTGGTGACCATAAACAGTGGTCCAGGCTCTAAACCCAGCAGCATCCACATGCACGCTCGGTATTGAAAGTGAAAGCAGGCAACGCATCAAACCTGTCTAAACATCTGTCGAACAAACATCCCCACGTTTCCATGGAATTCAGACGCTTCGAGGAATGCAGAATGATCAGCCAGACGCCTGTCTGCAGCACCAGACGCCTGTCTGCAGCACCAGACGTATTCATGCATGTAGTAACCGGCAAATTTGCCTAGCACTCTGAGTGTCCTCTGTGACATCGTACGCAAATCCCGGTGTCTTTGAAACGGTCAACTAACTGTGCAGAGACGTTCTGAGTATGCGTAGGCAAATCACAACCTCTACTGCACTCCCAAGAGAAATGAACTCATACACACGTGCATCTGTTTTAAGAGAGATTTCAGCATCGTGCATTTAGTTATATTCTGTACAAGATTGTAAATAACTAACTTGATATATGGGTGATGTGGCAATAACTCCCAGCCGAGTTCCTGAAATATTCCAGTGGTGCAGTGGGCAGTATGAACCTGTGGGTATTTCTGCTAAAACAAAACATGGCACCTTTTAGTGTTTTTTTTTTTTTAGTAATCAACTCACTGAATTGYTACAGGAACGACGGCAGCGGGCTTCGAGCCTCCTCGGCCAGGACGGTCATTCACAGACGTACGTGTTTTGTTAAAATGTTTGCACTAATTAAATATTTGGCTGCACAAGAGTTCCATCACCGTACTGTGCTTAAAGTCTTAAAGTACTGATCTTCATTCATGAGAAGGTCCCGGTTTGACTTGAACGCCCCATATAATTTGAGCCTCTTTTTATTTATTTATTTTTAGCTGCAGATGTGTAGTACATCTGGCTCAGAAAGAAAGTATTGAAATTTAACCTCACATCGCTGTGGACTTTGACGCAAAGGATCGCGCGATTAATGCATGMGGCGCCTTAGTGTCTCCCTGTTTATGTCCCGTTACATTAAGTAGGCATGGCGCCTCACTTCATCACGAGACCTGCGCGTGTAAACAAGCGAAGGACAAGCGCAGACTTCCGCAGTCGTGCCTAACCTGCGACTGACGGAGCTSAATGAATAATTCAACATGCTCTTCCGSCGTGATGGAGAGTGCGCCGGTGCTTATGGAACGGCACTCCAGCCCGCCAAGAGAGAGCACCTTGGTCATTAAATCTAAAAATTGTTTTGTTGCCGTTTAATAATTTTGCATGTGAATTGAAAGTGGGCAGTCCGTTTGCGCCACTCGTGTTTGCTTGACTGTACGCTTCTGTCAAAAAAAATAAAAAAATAAACAAATAGCATGTCGACACATTAATTCCATAAATTCCTTTCTTTCTTTCTGCCGCCGCTTTTGGGTGTGTTGGCGTATAAAGACTAATCTGTGTCAGACGAATGCATTTGTGATAAAGGAGTCGTGTTAAAAGCCCTTTAGTAGCGGTGGTGTTAAATAGCCACTCCTGTTACAAATCAGCGAAGGCAGCTACTTGCGTATTTATGCATTCACGAGATGAGACGAGACGAGACTAGCGGAGCTTCATGAAAGCAGATACAGCCGGCATAAAAATAGGTCCGTAGTGGGGATTAAAGGTTTATGGCCAGACTGGCCTTCTGTTTGGAGCTTGCCGCACGTGACCAGGCCCGGGTCGCTCGTCAGGGGAGGGGCTTATTTACCAGGCCAAACGGTCACTGCTGGTAAACTCGATGGACGTGCCCAAACACAAGGAGGTAAATGTGGTCTCCCCCTTTCTTTTTTTTTTTTTTGTGTTTCCCCTCTCTGAAATGCAGAAAAAAAACCAGGTTGTATTTCCTAATAGCAAAGGTTGTTGGGTCGCAATAGCCATTTCTGAAAAAGGATGAAGGGCCGCGACGGATGATGAAGAAAAAAGCTTTTTGCAGCAGATCCAGCCCGTTCCATTAGTTACTGATGTTCTTCAAGGTGAGATGAAGCAGCCTTGCTTACTTTGATAAGGAAGGCTTTAGATCTCTGCGGCAAATGGGTTTATCGAGTGAGGCCGCATGTCCGGGTTCACGTTCACAGATGGACAGCCTTCAGCTTTTGAGCCCCGAAATAGATAATTCCAGGACACCTTTTCAAGCGTTTGCATCAGGCCCAGCTACAGACTATGATTGAAACTTGATATTTCCCTGGAATGAAAGGCGTTTACACTCGAGGTGAAAGGATGTCGCGCACCATGTGGAATAAATCAAAGGAATGTAGCTTTTTATCGCTTCACTTTCCTCTCCGCTAACCCTGCGTTCTCATAGGCTGGTGCTGATTTGCTCACAGTGATGATACGCTCTTGACACAAACGGGGGGGTAAAAAAAAAAGCAGCATTCCTCAGGAGATCACCTGATAATGCCACGATCGTTAGTCAGAGAGGGCAGTGATCGCTGGTTCCCTCTGATGGAAGGGGTGGCATTACGCTCTTGGTATGCTTATGGTATTTATGTGCATGTCTAAGAAGGCTGGTAGGGCTTCTACCAAAAACTCCTTTTAAAGGACCCGTATAATGCAAAGTTCACCTTTAAGTCATGTTAAGGCTTGAACAAGGCTATTCGATTTTCTTTATTTCTAGTGTGACCTCATATAAGAAGAGCTCCTCCCGTCTTCCTCTCCCCAGCTCTACTTGCAGTGCTCCGAAAGGGGCGTGGCTCAGCTGGAGCTCATTTACATACACTGAAATGGTCTGGTCGCAGGAGGAGTGAAGTAAAAGGGAGTTTCAGGAATTTAAAAAAAGTGCATTATCAGATTAATATTTGAGACGTCAAATATTAGCGAGCTGTGTCGGCTTGTTAGAGAGAGTAAAATATGGGACCTTTAAATGTTTGGCATTTCAGCTTTTATGCAATACGCCACTATTTTTCATGATACTGTGCAGCTTTCTGTCCACATCGTCTTGCTCTCTTGAGGCTTTTCGGTGAAATCGGTTTTGCAGAAATCAGTAAATTCCCACGTAAAAGGTGCTTTATTCCATCTACCTGTGACGTCTAGCATGCTTGACCGGTGTGTGTACAGGGAGCAGTTTATACCTTTCCGTCAGCGCTTTTGATTAAAAGTTGCTCAAGGAAATAGAAAGAATGGAACGAGCCGACCCGCCGTGCGTTATTAATTATTCAGCGCTTTCACTATGCGGGATCTAGCCAGCGCCTCTTTGTTTCCGTATCCGACTTAAAAAAAAATTTTTTTTTTAAATAGTTTTTCTGCTCTAAACGAACAAACCTGTGGAAACGCACCGCGTGCTTGACCCAGATATGAGCACGGACATGTTCCCCGGCRCTGTGGGTCGTCCGTGCTGAGGTCTGAAGATAAGCCGAGGTGTGTTTCGTCAGGTTGGATGGAATTCAGCCGTGGTGCACATCTGTGTCAAGTGCTTCGACACACCCCTCTCGGTGTTTATGAGAGAGGTGCTGGAATGTCAGGGTGCAAGATGGAACGCCAAGATAAACCGGATCCGTGGTCCAGATCTCYCGGCGCTGTGTGTAAATCCCCCGCCAACACGTGCGCGCGCGGGCAGGGAGGCAGACGGGCCGCGTTCGTGTCTGCACGTTTTTGTTTTTTCTCGTTGTTGTTTGTGTTATTGGCTTCTTATCTGGAAAAGACTGATAAACCGGCACAGTGGGGTAATTCTCCATGTCGAGAAAGAAAACACTGTTAGCTCTTTGAAACCTACTCCTCCCACACAAACACCGTTTCAGGTCTGACCTTTTGTGAGCCTGTTTGGTTAACGCCTCCGTGCGGTCCGGTCTTTCAATCTACAACAAAGGAACTCTTAGCACTGGAGTGCTGACCGCGATTTACGTACAGTACGTCTGAATGAGGGCTGGACGGCGGAAGTGTGCCAGCGGATGGATAGATGGATGGATAGCAACTTCGAGAGAGAATCTAGCCTAAAAAAAAAAAGCATATCAGGTGGTGAGTGACTAATAAGACCAGGTGACATGCTGAGATTTCGGTGTGGTTTACTCGTTCTCAGAATAGAGCGTGTGTGTGTGTGTGTGTGTGTGTGTGTGTGGGGTCTTCGCCAGTCCTGCTAATGCACCGGCTTCCTTTCCTAATCTCTTCCCCACCCCCACTCCCCCCTCATGGGAAGGTCTGTGGGCCCAGGCACTGATTYTACACTGAACAGGAATCTGGCACAACAAAGGCAACAAAAACCATTAATGGGGAACAGAAGAAAGGAGAGGACGGCATTCCAGGGCATCATAGTGGAACGGCTCAGAGCCGTCGGAACCGTGGAGAGTGGGAGATRGCGTCTGCGCAAATAACTCCCACTAATGACGAGTCTCGGATTCAAGCCGCCTTATCTCCATCTTGATGTTTGCTCGTTTAACCCTTGGAGGAATGAAGGGAAGCGGGCGGAGCGCTCGGGAAGTTTGTGGARACGATTATGTCAGGATGTTAACGCGAGTGTGCATAAGACACATCATCGGTTCAACTAGTAGCAGCAATTAACAGGTYCCCTCACCAGCTTGGATCTTTTTTCTTTTTCTTTTATTTTTTTTGGTCAATAAGACCTAAATATGGTTTGTTTTCCTAAAAACACGTGCTGAACAATTGRATCTCATGAAAGTAAATAAATGAATAAATTAAATCGCAAAAAAGGCGACAATTTGAGAGAGGCAACGTTACGCATAGTCAGGAATTAATGTCGAGTCTGTCAATAATTTAWGAATTTGAAATCATTTTGAGATAATATTAAGGGTGCAAGCCCAGGAGGTCCCCGCGTTCCAGCTGCAGGGTCGCCACTGTTGGACTCGTAAGCGAGGTCCTTTTCCKTTACTAAGCCCCGACACTGGAGACTCCTTCCTTAAACATTTTTATGAATCTGCTTATTAGGAGTGTAACAGTTCGCGTGTTCCAAGTCGTACTGTTCGGTACAGGACATCTGGTTGTGTGAGTTGTGATCAAAGTGAATACAAAGTAAATTTATTTTCCCCTCCTTGCCATTAAGTCAGTTAATTATTATTAACTTTTGTTTATTGTTTATTATTTCCGTCACTGTATGGAAAGAATTCTCGAACCGTGCGTGTGTACTGTTACACCCTTACTGTATGTATTCGTAAATTATGCTGAGTAATTCTCATTTTCATATAGTTATTTATTTATTTATTTATTTATTTATTTATTTCGATTCTGTAACTCTGCTCGGAATTGAATCTTGAATGAATTCGATGTGATTGTTTCCTTCTGATCTCTGTAAACTGTTATCAAAGCTGACGTTATAAAAACGAACCAGCGTTTTAAAAGTGCCGTGTCGTACGTGCTTTTACCGTCACGTCTTTCGTGACCTGACGTGACCCGGACCTTCGCTTATGTCGGAAGTCCCGCGCTCTCGTACACTCGCGTCGTACTGTATCCTGATTCGTCATACCCGGGTTTTTCCTCGTGCGCGGCCCTGGATGGTCGATGGTTGGTTGAGACTCTGGAGGTGTACTCCTAATGTGTGTGTTTACATGCAGAGATGTAGCGCAGCCTTTAACTTCAAACGTTCTCTGAGTCGCGGAAAGACAGACACACTTTGGATCGGGAGTCCGTAGCTTGACATGAAGAAACCCTTGATCACACCCCTCCCTCCCTCCCTCCCTCTCTGTCTCTGTCTCTCTCTTTTCGCTGTGATGTTTAAAAGATTCCTTTCAAATCTTACACAACTTGCAGGAACTAGCAATGTGTGTTTTCTTCAAAGCGCACCTTCCTTACACAAGCTTTGAAGCCTATTACAGACCACAGGACGTTCATTTTTCTCCTTCAACATCGACGGGCTCGACTTCCTGCTTTCTTTCTTTCTTTGCTCGACTTGGAGCAGCCCGGTGATTTTGTAGATTTTTTTTTTTCCCCCTTTGCACATTTTTTAGCTTATATATATATATGTATATATATATATATATAATCATGTCTTGGACTCCAGAGAGTCGAGCGGTTAGTTTTAGAATAATGCTTTAATTAAGACTGCTCGAGCAGGATCTGTTAGTCAAGTCGGTCTGCTAATGAAGAAGTGCACGGTGCCAAATATGAAATTAACCCGCAGCGCACTCACTGCCGCGTGTACCGCCATGCGGGTGGGAGGGCGTGGAGACGGATATAGCTCGGCGGAGTACAGAATGAATCCTTCATGAACAGTCAGGGCTTTTGCACTTTATTCCGTTTAACGTACCGTTCCGCACTCGCGTCTCTCTGGTAAACGAGTGAAACGGGTTCGTGCGAGACGTTCGATGGGAATTTGCATTGTGCCCGGGTTGTTCAGACCGTTTCCTCGGGATGCTTATGAAACGGCGAGAAAGTGATATCGCTGGAAATCCGACGCTGAGAAATTGCTCGTTGCTGATTTAAAAAA
>QMIH01000320.1:43317-60082 GCA_003987875.1 Clarias batrachus
ATGAAATTGCATTCATCGCTTCAGTTTGCTTCCTTCCATATGGCTTGGCGTCCAATGGGAACAAGAATAAAAGGTGGAGCCCTGGGAAGGATATTGCGTTTTATTTTATTTTTTCCAACTCCCTGAGCTAGCCTGTCTTGCTTTGATGACTGAAGGAGATGGAGTTCCAATCAGTGTGGTTAATTACTGTGTCCAGACGAGGTGAGAGGGGCAGGACGGAGTGAAGCGGTCGGGAAATTACCTGAGTGCTCCTGGGATTTGCTATCTGCCAGAGCCGGCAGGATGGCTCTCCAACATCAGAGATGCCGCTTCATATTTTCATTTACTGCCTCGCTACCTTCTTTACTCAGACTCCTGTCATCATCCCTGCCGGGTATCACGGTTCTAATCGACATAGAACTTTTTTTTATTCCTGTTGTAATAGGTGGGATACTGACTTGTATCTGATATAGTGTGACTGGCTTGCTTGAATTCTGTCTACATAGCATTTTCTGGACAAACCTAATTTTCCTAATCGTCAGGGTTTGGAAGTCAAGAGAAGCAGCTCTTTCATATCTTCCTTCACACGAGGCAGGCCCCTTGTTTTCGCACGGCTGAGAGAGTGCCAAAAAAAAAAAACATCGACTAAACAAAGAGTAGGTCCCTGCTTTCTGGAAATGAAGCCGTTGTGCATTTTGAATTTATTCGCCGCGGATGCCAAACCGTGCTGAACRCTAACGCTTAGCAGATGTTCTGTTTAACGGGAAATTAAAAGGATACTCGTCGTTTCCATTTTATTATGCAGGATATTATTGTCATTCATTGACTTTAAGGCACTCAGGTTTTGGCCTGGGTTTACTTGGATAATTATTCCCCCGTGCCAATTCTACTTAACGTTTCGATAATTCAGCCGAGTACAGTTGCACGAGGCCGGAGTTGGCTTAAACGTGGCGCACTTGGGTTAGCYCTGGAAGCATATAGGGAAACCCTGCCAGAGAAATACAGGCTAGCTTAGGTGCTTGGAGCTGAAAGAACTTGGATCTTTTCCTCTTAAATTTGCCAGCTGTACACGTGCCAAGCCAATAAACCTGGCACGGTGGCCTACCGATCATTTTGTACAGACTTTGCACCTTGGACCCCTGACTGCGAGGGCGAAGGAGCTATCCGAGCGATCCAGATCAGCAGTCGTGTCTGGCCGTAACCAGCCTCCGTCGAACTCCTTAAGGAGGCTGGATCAGCCRAGGCGGAGCTATGGAGCACAAAAGGATAGGGAAGAGAAACGCTCARATGACAAAAGGCATCTTCCACTCCGCGCCCCTTCCCATTCTTCAGTGGCGACAGTGACCTTTAAAAATGGTTATTAGTTCCGCCCCTGCATTATGTCCTCACTTCAGCTTTCTCACGCWTGAGAGAGGGGTCAGCATTTAAATACCCGACTCTGAAAGGTTTGAAAGGCCTCGTCGTGTTTTAGTCAGACTTAATGAAGTCAGTCAATTTACCCAGCATTCCTTAAGTCCCGGCTTTATCTCATGACAGAGGTATGATCATGGGAGATGAGACTTGTACGGAGGTCACTCATAATGTTTCTTAAACCAACTTTTTAATTTAATATTGTAGTGTTGCATGATTAAATTTTTTTTATTAGCAATTTATTTGTTAGCTAATCAGATTCTGATGAACAGCAGCACTGACGATCGTGCACGATGCAAGACGAATCACAGATTTATAGTAATTTGCTTGTTCTTAAGTGTCATCATCTAAATGCAATTCTATATGAATTTACATGGTGTGACAATCCCAGAGGGAAAATCATACAGGATTTTAAGTATTAAAAAAATTTATAAGCACTGAAATGAGGTGTACAAAAGTGCTACAGATTTAAGAAATTCGTTCATTTAAACCATTTATAATAAGTTAATTATAATTACATTAATAATGAATTAGTTAATAATTAACACGTGTGAATGAATCGTGAATAAAAAAAAGAAACATCACTTCAATTAATTTCATTGAACAAAGGATTGATTCAGTTGCATAATTGATTCAATTACACATCTGAACTATGCATCCATCCATCCATCCATCCATGCATCTGTCCTTCCAATCCATGCATACATGCATCTACTTATCCCTTCATCTACGTACTTCCCATCCATCCATACGTCTACTTATATGTTCGTCCAGTCCTTACATACGTACATCCATCCACCCACCTACCCATCCATATATACATCTGATCTGTCCATCCAGTCCTTTCATACATACATCTATGCATCTTTCCATACGCCCACTAGCATAAAGCCATCCATCCTCCCATCCCATCCGTCCATGTGTGCGTAGTTATTGCCAAAATCCCCGGAGTCAGTACAGGTTTCCCTACATTACAGGTACATTTTTGAGTCTTCCAACATTGGGAAATCTTCATGATGACGACCTGTTGGTTTCTCAAAAACATGGCAAGCTGTTTAAAAAAAAAAAAAAAATTATTTGTCTTATTAACTTCAAAATAACAGAAACCAGAGAAGTGTGAGGGACCAGCTGTTTTTAGCCGTTATCATTTAAGTGGGAATAAATAACACCATTTTAATTTTATCCCTTGACATTAAATTGAACTATAAATCAATTAGTGAAAAACCGCTATGATCTTTAATAATTACCGATCCTGTGGTGAGTTACTGTGGTGTAAAACGCATTGTGCAGTATAGGAAATAAAAACCTCGTACATCACTGGTTTACGTTTGGAAACAAATCGACCGTTTCCCATCATCTGTGTTACATATTTCTTAGTCCGAGGCTTTAAAATATGCATTCTTGGATGTGTTTTTTTTTGTGAGTGACATCATCAAAAAAAAAAAAAAAACGATTCATCTTTGAGGGTTGTTCTGTGAGATGCCGACGGGCTCCCATTTCGTGAGAAGGCATGGGGTGTGTGTCTCATTGTGTTCGGTGGGGACAGATGGAGGGAGGGGGAACGATACTGGAAGATGAAGGCAAGAAGCAGACATGCTGGAGGAGGGCAGACATGAAAGAGAGAGATGCGTTTCCAGTCTGCCTAACGAGGTCCTGATGCTCGGGGGCGGAGTGACAAAGACCAGCGCGAGTAGCGGAAGAGAAAAGTATTTCTCCCTTATCTTATCAATGAGGACTTTACTCGTGACGGTCTCGTCAAAGCTGCGTTTTTGCCGTTGTATAGATTGTTGAAATGTTTTTAAAATTTTTTTTTTAATTATTATTGGTTCCAGGATATTTTATTAAACTGAAGGTCAAACAGTTGGGATGCTTCTGCTGCTCAATAAAGCGAAGCCTCAGGGCATTTTCTCTCGTACCAAAAAAGGGGAGGTTATGTATAATGGGACATGGACGTGTGTGGAATTTATAACACGGTAAGCGTGATGGGTTGTGGAGCTGGTCTGTTGGATTAGAACAACTTTTATTGTTTTGTTTGACATTTCAGTTCAGCTCGTTTTTATTTCAGAAATTATTACACAACACAGTTATTTGATTAATTATGTACCGTTATGAAATAATCATTTGGGAGCTTGGGACCGGATTTTAAGACGTCCTATCTTACCCGATATATTCCTCCACATTTCATCAAAGCTAGTATTTTTTTTTATTACGTTTATTAAAGAACGACGAGTTGTGTCGTAGATCAAAAGGACGCATCCTTTTTATCTTTGTGTAATTACGTTTAATTAGGAGTGCAGCTGATTACAGTACTCACAGTTTTTGGTCACTGATCAGATCTGCAGGAAAAAAAAAGAGATGAATTAATTCTAATAATAAATTTGCTTTCCATTTATTACTTGTTGAACATGTACACAGAGAAAGAAAGGATCTCATGCATATTTTCTTGAAACGAAAACATTCTAGATATCCGGTGTTTACTTGGGGGAATTTATCAGTGTGATCTGGCAACCCAAGTGAGCATGTGAGTGTTCAAGCAAACAGAAAAGATATTAGCATGCACGCAAGGGTGAGGGAGCATTTGAGCGAGTGCAAACTCGGTTTCATTCAAAAATAGGCCCAAATAGAACACTATGAAATGTAATTGTTTACCGTTTCACGTCATTTCGCAGTTTACYCGTGTTCATCAGGGATCCAGCTGCGGTCCGTTACAGCACTACATTTAATGCTGTGGAACTTAAAACAATCTCTCCCTATTTTTGCTTACTTTATAGCAGCAGTTCCAATTTCTACTGAAATGAATGAAACAAACAAAAGCAAAATAAAAAATATGTACATTTCCAAGTGTTTAACAGTTTGAGGTAAAGCTGCCTCATAAGAACTGATGCTGGAGACGCCTTCCAAAAATGCTAAGCAAGTATCATCTCTCAGAAAATGTTACCGAATTGAATAGATGCACATATTTTAAATGTATAAAATGATATAAGATATTAGACTGAGTGCATAAATATGTTTTGGAGACTGTGATGAAGACACTTGTATTAAAGTATAGCAAGCAGTGGTGGGAGATTAATCGAAACCAACAATGAGACTGAAAAAAAAAAAAAAAAAGACGTTGAGACGGTGGTCGGATCACCCCGGCATCTCTTCCTAGCTTTGTAAATTAGATCCACATCTCAAGGGCACGCCATCCTCGTGTGACTTCATCATCGGTGCATGAGAGCACATTCCTGTGAGCAGTASCGGGGTCCTGGAGAGCACGCCAGCACTTTATTTGGTATGAAACGTTTCACTTCGCCCAGGAGGAGAGAGCGGACGTTTTAGGAAAGCTCCGAACGAGACAGGGAAACGGAAACTCCCACTCCCTCGTCTGCTCGGCCGTGCTTCCAACAAGATCGCACTGGCGAGAAAGGTGAAGGCTCGTATTCCTCAAGCAGGCACACTCATTTCCTCGCCTCTCTCGGCTACACTGAGACCGAGGGCTGTTTGGTGAGATGGAACGCAGGACGAGAGGAAACAAAAGGTTGAACTTTTTAGTTGCAACGTGTGACCGTCTACTTTTGACCTATGTAGGGTGTTTGGTGCGCGTCGACTTTTTTTGAGCCTTTGTGGCTAACTTTTCATTCTCTGTTTTTTCCCGCTGCTTCTTAACCAGTGAATAATGTTTGGTTATGGTAAAGCTTTTGGCAGACGTTCCCTCATAGTTTGCGATTGACGGAGCACATTTTTAYAGAAAGTTMAACTCCGCCCATTTTACATCACTAATTCTGTCTTGCACATGAAAAAACAGCACAAACTTCCCATATCATATATGATCCACAATCCMGCTATTTGCACAACCATGCACACTCGACTTATGCCCACTGCCGATCTGTTACATACTCTTTATGTAGCTTGTGGTCTTTATATAATCTGTATAGTCCTTGAATGTTGTGTCTGGTCTGTAAACTAAATGTACAGTATGGTTATGTACGTCTGTACCTTTTGAGACTCACTAACAGCCAGAATCAAATCCCTTGTGTTTGTCAATGTCTGTGTATTGTTGGAGTTTTTTTTAAATCTTTTGTAGTCATTTACRGGGATGGGAATCACTAGGGCCGTCCCGATATCACGATACCCAGGTGTGMTTCGATTCATTTGTGGTTCTGTAAATATCACGATTTTATAATGGTCTTGATTTTTTTTCATGTTTTGTTACAATTCATTTACATTTTAAGGCATTTGCCAGATGCCCTTACCCAGAGCGACTTACATTTTTATCTCATTATACATCCGAGCAGTTRAGGGTTGATGGCCTTGCTCAAGGGCCCAACAGGGACAATTTGGTGGACGTGAGATGTGAACCTGGGACACTTTCCGAACCGTTGTCCAACGGCTTAACCACTGAGCTACCACCAATTCTGAACAAACTTGGCAAATAAGGATGCTGTCTGCCCGTGCCAAGTCTCCCGGTATAGTCTCCAGGCTTCCTGCGACCCTGTATAGAATAAGCAGTCTAAAAGATGAATAAAAGATCAATCCCACAAGCTGACGCCTATATGATGATGAACGTCATCGATGTTGGGGTTGCTGGAGCTCCTGAAGGCAGCATCGTTCCACATTAATGGACRAGCCGGAAAGCGGAAAGCCGTTTTGGCTTGAATAATGTCGAAATAATGTTTCTACAAGGATTTCTGGTGCCCAAAAGCATGGGCGTATTCATCACTCTGGAAGTTTTCCTAGCAAACTCCTTRCTTGGCCAGCCGCGTTCCAAGTCTCTGAATGATATCGTCCATGATCTTAAACTCTCAGGGTTTTGCAGGATTTTACAGAGTTACAGCTTATTTGCACCCCCCCCCACCCCCGTTTATAGCTTTCAGCCCATTAAATAGTAATGATGGTGCATGCATTAAAAAAAGTTTGTCCGTTGTCTGGAGCGTTTATGGACTCTGAGGGGAGAAAGTGCTTACTGCTCATATCTAGTGCTATGAATAAATATTTGCATTTGTTTAGGAGGAGTTCCTTTGGGCTTTCAGGGGCTTTCGTGTGGTTAAAGCTGAAGAAAAAACCTGCTTTTGTTCTGAGTAAACACCTGCATCGTTCCCGACGACGACTTTAACCCAGAGGGATGCATATGGATCGAATGTGTAAATGAGTCGAGGCTGAGATCATTTCGAGTACTCGGCTTTGTTATATCCGGACCGATTTATAATTTTTTTTTTTCTCTACCGATAGGCATAAGTTACTTGAGACAACAGCTTGGAGTCTACACGGTTATGCCATGGGGCTAAGGGATGTTGAGTCCATAGCAGGCAGATGGTCCTTCAGTTTGGCTGGTGGCTAGTCGGGAGTTTCGCGTGCCACGCCGCCAGCCTCCCCGAGAGCTCCAGAGCTGCTAAAGATGCTAATGATTAACCGCGCAGTTCTACTGATGGCCTGCAGGAGGGTGGAATTTCCCTCTCCTCTCCACGGGCCAAGCTTTACCATCTGTCTCCGTTCCTTCTTGCTATCCTGCAAGCACTTCTGTTCCCGTGGCTCATATGTAGCATTGTTTTCCTTCCACTGATTTTCCAGCGTGTCCTCACAGTGACCCATTTATCTTTAACACTCGGAGTCGGCGAACCGTTTTCCGAATACCTTTAATGTACGTAGAAGCATCCGGGGGGGGGAAAACGGCACGCTGAAGAACATTTCATGTCAACTGGCTGTTGATGCGTTGTGTCAGCACATAACTGCATCCATCTTACCAGCCATAATGCGATCCAGATGTGTTTATGCTGGAACTGCTTCTCCTCCACTGCAATATTTTAGGTTAACATTCACCGCAGAGTGCCATTATCGTTCTCGAGCTGCACAGCGGTCCGGCCAACAATAGCAGCTGTTTTAGAGCTCTGCAGCGCCGTCGCAGAAGTCATCAGAAGTGTGAGCGTCAGCACACGGCGCAGATAGGAGCGCGGATAGCTCCCGCTCCGCGCTCTGACCACAATTACTGCCTCCACCTTCACGAAACATCCCACACAGTCCATTACGGGCTGGTTTTGGGAGTGTGAGGGAGGAGGAACGGGCCTGCCCATGACAGTAACTACCCTCTTTTACTGTCTACCACCATAATACCCTTTATATGGTTACGGGTCTGCAGTGCTGAATGCAGGGATACAATGGAAGTCATTCATCTTTTAGGGGAGTTAGGGGTAAATGTTTCCATACATCATAAATCTGAGCTTAAATTTTTTTGCCAAAGTTTTAGTAACACTGATTTCCTTTGTACTAACGTGTGTGTGTGTGTGTGTGTGTGTGTGTGTTGTAAAATGGCAGTCACTAGAAAATTTGCAAGTGTTCATGGAACAACCTGTTACTGTTTTTCGGTGACGTCCCCAAAACTCCCTAAAAGGCACAAAACTCCGAGAGAGCGACTAAATGGTGTTAGGAAGTTTCTGTAAAGCAGTGTGTGCTAAATCTTCCAGTACCACGAGCTTCAGCTACAACACGCGCACACGAACTCGGCTTTTCTCTGTTTTTTTTATAGGATACCAGTTCGTCTTTCCTACTTGAATGACTTATTTTATTTCTGCTTGCGTTTTATACTGCTTTCTCTCAGGTTCTTAATTGTTTTTCCAAAAATTAATTTTGTGTGTATGCTAAAAACAAATCGATGCCTTTAGCGGGTTAAGCTTGACAGCTTAATGTTGTTGGTCTTTCAGCTGCTTCGGGTCAAGGCATCACCACAACAAACAAGGTTTTTTATACCGCATGCCCTTCCTGACGCAACCCTCCCATTTGATCCGGGCTTGGGACCGGCACTTCGTCCACTGGCTGGGGTTTGGCCACAGGGTGGGAATTGAACCCGGGCCTTCTGCATGCCAGACGGGAAACCTTCCACTGAGCCAGCGTTGCCCTTAATTGGCGCTTAATAAGTATCAAAAAGGTTCTTTCAAAGTGCGCAACCATTTTTTAGAACGAACTGGATTTTGACACATTTCTCGTGGAGATTTTTTTACGCGTAAATCGCTCGGCATCCGGGTTGATAAATGAGGCCCGATGCGAGCGGAGAGGAACCAGGGGACGCCTCATTATCCGGTGGTGCAGCAGGTTACTCGAGTTTCGGGATCCCTTCCAAGTTTAAATGGCGGCAGCACCACCGAGTCCGCAGCCAGCCGTGCTCGCGGAGTCTGTTCTTGGATTCGCCTCACGAGATGCTCGGTGCTTAGAGGTCCTGTTTAGGATTCAGTTTATTATTTGTTATGTTAGAAAAAGAAAAAAAAAGCTCATATATGTCTTCAGTGCCTTCCTGGTAGCGCAGATAATCCCAGTTATTTATTTAAACCATTTCTTGATGGCTCTTGGGGTTGAGATTTGAATAATTTATGAGGACAAAGTAATTGCTTGTCCTTTGACTTGTGCATTAATGTAGCGAATAACTTTCATCTCAACAAAGAAAGAGAAATATTCAAATGAGGATTGATGTCCAATTTGGGTTTTATGGAATGGCTTACAAATGAATTCTCCTTCTCTTGCTTTGTGATTTGCATACACGGTGTGTTTCACAATAGAATATTCTCACTTATTTTATTGTTATTATTATTTTTTTACTTCTTTTTCATTTTCTTTCTGAGAGATACAGGATACATAAAGTGTGTGTGTGGTTCATAAAATGATCTCGTTCTCGAAATCATCATCAAAAGAGGTATACTGCAGTCGTGGAGATCTTACCGTGTCCTCCCTTCATCTTTTCCAGGCTCGGCCAAGAGGCACTTCAGTCCTTTCTGGTTCTCCGTGGAACCCTCGGACGCGTTGGCGGTGAGGGGATCCCCCGCGTTACTCAACTGCTCCGTCTACAGCGAGCTTCCTGCCAAGGTGCACTGGAAGAAGGATGGCGTTGTGCTCACCCCGGACGATCGCAGGCAGGTCCTACCCGACGGCTCTCTGCTCATCAGCTCCGTCATGCACTCCAAGCACAACAAACCCGACGAGGGCGTCTACCAGTGCGTGGCTACCATCGAGAACCTGGGCACCATCAGCAGTCGTACCGCCAGACTCAACGTCGCAGGTGAGGAGATGCTCCGTACATCTCAATAGGCGCGATGGTTCAGGATGATGTTTTATCGATTAGATTTCGGGTCGTCTTCATTGACGAGTTGTTTTGAGTGTCCGCGTTCATCCATTTCAGCCTCATCACTTTGACAATAGAGAGCGTTTGCTTTAGCGTTTAGTCAAAAAAAAACGTTGATTTATCTTCTTTCTTTCTTTCTTCGCCAGCTTATCAATGCCATCATTGTTCAGTGCAGGTTGCAGTTCAATAATGCATGACAGCATGCTCGCTCTCTCTCTTTCTCTCTCTTTCTCTCTCTCTCGCTCCGCAGTAAATGTTGTCAGAGGGGGTTTATTTGGCTCTGCAGTGCCGCCTTTATTATAGCCATCGAGTCGGGATGAAAGTGACCTTATTTGGTTCCTGAGAGCCTGGCAGCAGGGATTATGAGGTGTTTGACTTGGGTCCCAGCCTGAAATTCAATTTGTGTTCCACCAAAAGCCCTTCCACATTCCATGCAGACGCTCTGCTGCCCCATCGTCAGGCTCTCGCTCAAGGCCTCGGGAACCCCTGCTCCAGAAAAGCCTGGGACAAACGCCGGTTTCTGGAAGTTGTGGCACAATACAGTTCTTGTGGTTGATCAGTGTTGATTGTGAACAAACACCTAAACTTCTCCAAACGTGGTTAAGAGTCATGTATAATATGCGGGTCGGACTTTCACGCCGATGCGTTCTGTAAAGCGCTTTAGCTACTGTAGCACACACGGGCAGTTTAGTCGAAATATTGTTGATGTGCTTTATTATCTTGGTGTAGACCAATTCTTTTGTTTTGGTACAAGATCAAAAGATGACCATAAGATGACTGATCAGAATTTCCTTATATGTTAATTTCCTAGATATGTTAATAATAAAGAAAACAATTACATCATCATGGAATCTCGGCATATGAATTTAGCCCATTCCAGCAGGCGGGTTCATAAAGCGAAACGCATCTTCTCATTGGAAATAATGTAAATGCAGATAATCCGCTCCAGCCACCCACAATATTACCAATTCCCAACACTATAATCATATTTTTGCATTTAAAAAGGTTCAAAACATTTAGTAAAAAAACATGTAAATAAATAAATGCATGAAACTATTACTCACTTAACCTGAATTTATGCTTCGTCTTTTCAATGACCGCTTTAAAAAGAGAAACTGAAAAAAAAGTGGCTACATTTTCTTCTTGCTAGCATTCTTGGGACTCAGATTCACTGAATCTTCAAAAAAGAAACAAAAAAATATACGTAAACTGACTCTGCTTGCCTTTCCGCTGAGTTTTGAACGGCTCACGCAACTTAGTCTGCCCCCGGTTCGGTTCGGCTCGGTTCTTTTGCCCGTAAGAGGTATACACCGCCTGTCTGTATTTGGAGTGGTAAAATGATGCCGTTCCTCTATAATCCTGCAGGTGGTGCGCTCTAAACTGTTCACACGGTGGCAGGCAGCACAGCGCCCCGTGTGGTAGAAACAAATAATTTGCTAAACTTTGATCGAATAAGAACATACAGTATATAAAATTGTGATACTTACAGAATCGCAAGACAGATCAAGTCCGCACTCGGGGATCGTGATTCTATTGTATCGGGAGTTCCCATGGCGTGTCGGGTTGCATAAAGTTTCAGCAACGAGACTGCAGAATGTCTGAAATAAACAGGAGCGATATTGAAAACTCGACCTTATGAACTAGAGATGTGAAAAATGATCATTTCTTTGATGCATTGTGATTTTCTTTTTGTAACTTTCTTTTCCTTTGATGCACAAACCGTTTGTGTGTGTGTGTGTGTGACCCTTTGGGCTCCTGCACTGAACCTTCTTACGATTAAAGGAAATGAAGTGACCTGTGGTGACTCGGGGCTGCAGACCAGCCTGACATTGCATCAATACCGTAACCTCCACTAGATGTTTCAAAGTGGTATTTCCAGGCGTGTGTGTGCGAGTATGCATTTATGTCCGTGTGTGTGTATGCACGCATGTGTGATGGAAGATAAAGAACCTTGAGGCGAACAAAGCCTTGCTCAGGAAAATGGGTTGTATACAAATTTAATTTAGTTCCCTTCACAGCTTGTCATCCTGACTTCCACGGCGAGTTTATGGTATTTATTCGTCAAGCGCTTTCTCAGCACGGCCGCGCGCGCTGCATTTTAATACACACTGTTCCTAAAGAGCCGAGCCGACGTATTATTACTGTTAATGCTGCTGATGGTGGAAGGAATGATCTGTGTTCAGGTGAGGATCCAATTATAAACACATATATAAGAGCGGGCGCGCGCACACACACACACACACACACACACACACACACACACACACACACACACACACACACACACACGTCATGTGCATAATGGTTTATATGAACACGTACAGCGTGGAACACACTTCAAGGCTTTAGTAGTTACTACAGTTGGATGTGTGTGTCCGTCTCAGACCCGCTGCTCATCTCTCCCTCGGGAAATTTTCTGCTCATTATCTTTCATGTTACTGTATTATAATTTTTAACCTTTTTATTTTTTTGGACTCTCTTTGAACCCCACCCCCACCCCCATTTTGCTCAGTATCAATACACTCATTTAGTTTTACAACATTTTCCTCTAATCTTCATCCATTTTAGCATAACATAACATTGTTAGCCTCTTTTTTTCACATTTTTAAATATGGTACATTTTATTCAATTTATGTAAAATGACGGAGTAGTGGCTTTAAAAAAAACGGTCATTACATTTATAATAGAGATGATCCAGTCGATCGGCCAGTGAGCAGAATCGGCTGTGTTTCAGTTTGATTGGCTGGGAGCCGGTGATCATCTGATTGGCCTCAGATATTAACAATTCCCTCATCGTTTATACAGAAACGCCTTTTTATGGCATTACGTTATGAAAAATCGTGCATGCTAAAAATCTCTGCTCTGCTTTTTTTCTCCAAACTCTTTGAGCGAGTGACTCAAACCCACTCGTTACACCAGTCTCAAAGCACCGCGAGCACTACTAAGTGAAAAATCGCGTGCTCGCTGCTACTTAGCCCGCGCTCCCACTGTCGAGTTGAGTTTTGAGACTTTGGAAACATTTGAGGCGGTAAATGTAATTTCATAATAATCCTACAGGTGGCGCACTCTGAACTATTTACACGTTTTCATCCCGTGTGGTAGAAGTGAATTATTTGCCAAGTTCGTTTAGAAATAATAATTACGGCGGATACACGCACTGCTCAGTTTTTTTTTTTTTTTAAGTGAATTAAAAGTGTAACAAAATCTATGAAAAATAATTTATTGAATTTGAAAATTTATAAAATTATTTTTTTATTCAATTTAAATTTATTCCACACTAACGTATCGTGATCGGGATGTGATTGGCACTAATCATTTAAATTAATAATTATTTTAAAAAGTTTTTAATTAATAATTTATTTTTTATATTAAAATAAATACGTAAATAGGGAGCTAAACATTCTATCTTTAGTGTTTTTTGCTATAGAATGTTTAGCTCCCTATTTACGTATTTATTTTAATGCATTTATATAAAAAATAAAATATTAATTAAAAACTTTTTTTTTTTAATAGGCTTGTTTTTTTCCCTTTTGCTTCTCTCTCATCTTTCATCTCTTGTTATAAAACACGCTCAACTTCATATATTGCAAGTAAAGCGCTTAACATCCTAGAAATTAACCGGAAGCCTGTTTTATCGCGCGTTCAGCTCTCTTCAGAGATGTTGAGATGCATTCAGCCGCACCCTCAGCCATTCGCCGAGCATGGGTGTGAGATGATGGCGTCGGGACCGAGGGCTGAAAATAACTCGACCCATCTGAAAAGTTTTTCCCGCCGCGACCCAGCGTGGGTTGTGGATCCTGCAGGTCGTGGTGAGCTCGGATGCTCGGGTGTAGCTTTCCATTCATTCGCAGTCCGGAGAACCGAGGCTCTTTTCACTTCTTTTTGTTCACGGTCCGCTACACGCATGACATTCGAAACTCTCCGGGGGGCGTTTTTTCGAACCTGGTTTTATTAAAAACACAGGAAATCTTATTCGCGCTCCTCGTGCATGGAATAGGCGCCGGATTACAAGCGCCCCAGTTTACGAGCTGTCCGTCTCCACAATAACCGTGTAAAGGTCACGCGTCGCTTTACAAGGATGTAGCGTCGAGCTGGATGGGTGCGAAAGTCAAAAATGCCGTGACGTCATTGAAGAAGAAACAAAATGATCCTAGGCAGTGCTGCAGAATGAATCAAGTAAAAATCGCAGTGTGGATGTGTGCAATTAGTTAATCGCAAGTGATGTGAGGTCGGGAATGTCCTGTGTGAGAATAAGAAGAAAGTAAAAGAATGAGCTTATTTAGGTGATTTAATGCTCCTGAACATTATTCTTTTTGTTAAAGTAATGCACTGGGATCCGTGCATTAGTGTAGCAGAAATAAAGGTAGATATTGTTAATCAAAACTTGTGATTTGTCTGTATATTTGTCTGTATCCCCCCAACCCGAGTCACACACCTGACCAAAACCCACATACACGCTCCAGATGTTTATCCCAGCCTGTTCTCTTTCCGGTTCTCTCCTCTCCTCGTACCTGACCTTTGCTCGGCCGGGGACCGTAGCTGCTCCCCGATCTGCCTGCGTTTCTGTCAGTCACTCAGTGTTTCATTTCACACTGCAGGTTTGCACACACACACACACGCACACACGCACACACGCACACACACACACACAAGCTCTTTATCCTTCCCAATTTTACACAGCCATGGTAGCTGCAGCTCAGAGACTCCAGCGCAAACACAACACGAACAGCTATGAATTTCAAACACTGCCTCTCCCAAAGGCTGTCAGATTTCTTGGTAGGAAATTTGGAGAGAGAGAAAAAAAAAGTGTTCTAGTGTAGCAAGCAGTTCGTGCTACAGTGTTGTATCAGAGGTTCAGCGCTGCGCTCGTGCTGAGGCATCTAGTCGAGTACAGGAATTCAATCGCTGTTTGGGGAAACCTGAGATTCGATCCAGTCGAAATGAGGCAGATGGAGAGGATGAGCGCGAGACACGCGGGTCTCGCTGCAGGATTCGTCTAAGGTTTTTAAATAAACTCCTGCACCAGCGTAGAATACATTTATACGTTTACAAAGAACATAATCTACAATTAAATATTTATTACCCAGTGTTCTCCTGCACCACGGTGTTGGACATGAGTACTGCACCTGTGTGCTATAACGGCGTCATAAGTTTATCCCATGATGCAGCTGGAATTTTCTGTACGGTTAGTCACGGTGTAATGGACTGGAGTTGATCATGTGATCCATCATAGCGTAAAATAAATCTCCACCTTGATTTGTGCCGTTTTTATCTGAGCTTTCGTTCCCGAGTGAAAAGCTGTTTTTTATTAATGAATTCATTTATTGTTTGGAAGCACACATGCACGTTTTACACACGTTTTATTTGCGCTTGCTCACGTCGTCTCTCGCGCACTTGCTTCATGCTTGAAAGGGTTGCCAGATCACCCCTAAGCAGTACCGGATTGCCAAACCCCCCTAGTTAGTGCTGGAAACCCAATTAAAAAAAACAAAAACAAACCAAAAAAAAAACACGAAAAATAACATCTAATATATTTTTCCATAGCGAATAATGTAAATGCAGATAATCTGTTTCAGCCACCTAAAAATATTAGATGTAACCAATTTTCAACACTATAATCATATTAAAACGATCAAAATACTTAGAAAAGACATGTACATTATTTTTATTTATTTATTTATTTTATTTTTTTTTATGGCATTTGGCAGACGCCCCTTATCCAGAGCGAATAACATTTTAAAAGTTTTATTATACATTTGAGCCATTGAAGGTTAAGGGCCTCGCCTAAGGGCCCAACAGTGGGGATGTAGTGGTGCTGGGGTTTGAACCAGATATGTCAAGTCAAGTCAAGTGGGCTTTTATTGTCATTTCAACCATATACAGTTCAGTACACAGTGAAACGAAACAACGTTCCTCCAGGACCAACGTGCTACATACATGCAAACGACATAAATTAACAATGCAGATTTTTTTAATTTTTAAGTTAACCTAAGCTATCAATTTCTATACAAAAAAGAGACAACAATAGACAACAGACAACAAAGTGCAAATGTGCAAACGAAGAGCTGCATGACAACGCAACAACGTAAGACGTTAGAGTAAAGAAATGCCTTTTTAGTGATGAGGTGTAAGTTGAGGTAGTGGAGAGAGCAGCAAGTAAACAATTTACATTGTGTTCAAAAATATTGTGTGCAAATCGCAAAGTGAAATAAAATATTGTGCAAATATTGCAAAGAGCAGATCAGATAGGTGGGTATGAACAAATTAAGGTGGTTGTAGATCAGTGTGATTGTGCATGTGTGTGTTTATCAGTTCAGTCCGGGTGATATTTAGTTCGTCTGTTTTAGTTGTGTGTGTGTGTGTGTGTGTGTGTGTGTGTGTGTGTGTGTGTGTGTGTGTGTTCCGATAGATCAGTAGTCCAACACCTTAATCACTGAGCGCTACCCCTGCTCTATGGCTTTTACATGAAGTAAGTAAGATATGAAATAAATAGACATTAAATCTCACTGAACGTTCATTTCTGATTCCTCTTTCCATCGGCTGCTTTAAAAATGAAACCAAGTGGTTTTGTTTTCTCCTTCTCTACTACATCTTGTACAAAATGCAAAAAAAAAAAACTTGCTTTCCTAAAGAAGAGTCGGCTGGGCTCGTCGCTCGTATGCCGAAAGTGCTCCGTATGCCGAGGCAAATTTTTTGCAACATTTTATGCCTTAAGGTGAAAATACTTAAGGCAGGGTGTTCGTGTGCACACTGTAATCATCTTGTGTGATGAAAAATCAGTGGTAGTCGTGATGTATTTCATTGGATAATACAGTGAGGAGAAAAAAAAAACTTTGATTTCTTTTTTTTTCTTTTTTGAATTTTTTGTTGTTGAAAATGACTTGCATATTCTGTTCACATACCCGACCTTTACTGATTTACTGTACTGCTGCCTTTAATTATAGTACAAGTCAGAGAGTCATTTTCTTGAATATTATTGTAAGAAAAAAATGTTAACTTTTTATTTACTATCTTCTAGCAAAATAACTGTTAAAATATTGTTAACTTGCTTTTTTACAGCGTAGTGTTATCATAGTTGTGTTCTGTGGAGCCACCTAACATATGTACAAAATGTGACGGCATGTCAAAGCTGACTGTGTTCAGATAAACATTAAAATATTGAAATAAATGTGCTTGTGCTGTGGCTTTTCAGCAAAGCACACGCACACACAAATACATACATATACACACACACACACAAACATACAGTACATACACAGACGCGCGCACATACATACACAAACGCATACA
>QMIH01000320.1:60147-86019 GCA_003987875.1 Clarias batrachus
CACACACACACAAACCTTTAAGAAAAAGTAAAAACCGTATGAAATAATGAACCTGTACATAAGCTCTCTACAAGCAGCCGGACGTGAGCAGGACACAGTTTTCTTGTTCGCCAGTAAAGGATTCCACTGACCTCAGCGAGGCTGGAGCAGCGGGTGATTGTGAACATTTCGAGGCTTTATTTGGATGCGCTCCACTGCTTGTGCTGAACGTTTCAGCCGCGCGGCTTACTGAGGAGGAATTTGGAGTTTTCAGCCACCCTCTCTCTCTCTCCCTCCCTCTCTCTCTCTCTCTCTCTCTCTCTCTCTCTGCTTCAGTACGTGTAAACAGAGTCGCGTTTGGCCCTCTGTCTTGAGCGCACGGTATGAGCGAAGCTGTTGACCCCGTGCTCAGATCGGGAATGTTTAGAACAGGAACCAGACGCTTGCTGTTTGCATGAAGCACGCTTTCTGTTATACTTTGGCTTGACGGATTGAAGCACTTGTACAGCGAAAAAGTATGAAGTGCATTATTTCTGTTAACAAACCTCAGCACGTTGCCCAGTTTTTAATGTTACACGTACAGTTTTCTTCTCATGTAGGGCTGTTTTGATATAAGGACGCGCTTGACAGTTTTATTGTTTCTGTCCTGGAAGGAGCGAGAACAGATGCTTAGGATATTGCGTGGCTCCGGCTTTAAAACTGTAGGTTTTTCTCAAAGGCTGACAGTAATTGCTTCAGTCGTAGCTTCTACACTGTCAAATTTGAGAGCGTTTCTTTCTGCAGGGACAGTGTGAGTGTGGTAAATCTCTGCTGTTTAAAAAAGGTAAGTTAGTTTAAAGAGCTTAACCTGGGGAGACAGATTCTCCTTCTGCGTTTGTGTTTTTGAGACACAAAAATGAAAAAAGATTCAAGACTCGGTTATTTGTCACATGTACCTTGTCAGGGGATACAGCGCCGTCGGAGTAGACGGGGTTTAAGGGCTCGCTCAAGGGGTCCAACCTCAAGTGCTGGGGCTCGAACCTTCTACCTTCTGAGCCTTAACCAGACTGCATGAGCCACCACTGGCCACCGTAAGAGTGTGTTTTGTAAATGAATATTTGTCAGTGCCTTATGTTAATAGTCCAAACATTATATAACCAGTAAGTGGATCTGGAAATGAAAGATGTCAATACTTTTTGGTGGGTAAAAAGAAAAAAAAATCTATATTTGGAAAATCAGGTCAAAAACGGGCCTCAACCAACCACTGGGTCGTCTTGCTGTGTTCTCTTCTTTATTCTGTGTGCAAAAGAAAAAAACGATTTAAATGAGCCGAGTTAAAGTACACTGCTCACAGTTTGACATTTTATAAGAACAATTGATTGCGTTTGTAATCTTGAGTTAGATCATATCACAGCACTGGTGAATTCTCGAAGCTTTTCTGTAACAGCAGCGTGAACATTATTTCTGACTCCGATTTCTATTCACTGCTCTGGTTCTGATGCATTACGGTTTCCATAGTAACAACTTCCAACATCTGGCCATAAGAGGTCAACGTTTAAGAAGGGCTAAGTTACTATTATGAACATAGTATGTACAATAAATTTATTTATTTATTTTTTTATTTATAGTGAAGAAATTGGACAATTGAAAACGAGATGCACCGAATTTCCTTCTTTGCCACCTTTTGTTTCAAATAAAATAAAGAAGGAAATGCTCCCTCCTCCTAACCCAACCCAATCCACCCAACAACATGTGTACATATATGTACAGTACATAACATTGGTCTCTAACAAACGTAATTTACCTCAGTTTTGTAACACCTTTCCTATTATAAATAATTATTATACACATTATTAAAACTGCGCTGAACCTTCAACCTTAAGTGAAGTTGAGACCCATTAGGGAAAAAGCAAAAAAAACCCATCAGTTTAATAGAGAGCAATGATTGGTGTGATCAGTCAAGACAGCCGATTCCAGAGCCATGTGCGCGTCAGGGTATGAAGGGAAGATGCTCCCGTCATGCATAGTGGTTACTGTACGAGCCCCTAAAAGCAGCGTTATGATCTGGGGTTCTTCAGTCGCTCGGCTCTAGGCTCAGGAACATTATGTGGCAATGAACTAAAGTCAGCTGACGACCTGGATGTACTGGACCACCAGGTTGTCACGTCTATTCTTCTTTTCAAGATTCCTGTTGCAAAAGTGTCCAGTAGTTCTGGGAGCATGAGGAATCGTTTGCATACATGAACTTGCCAACATACTGTACACCATTATCCAAGCTAAAGGCGATCAATTAAATCATTAAAGCCGATCAATTAAATCATGGAGTGTGTGCTTTTTTTGGTCCAGGCGGTGTATTTACGCATTATTCCTCAGATATTCAAAACTTGCCACATTGGTTGAAATAAATGAAAACCAAATACTTTTTGATGTTACATTTTTTCAATTGTATGTTTTCTGTAAATAACTGTTTAATTTCTATAGAATGAGTCTCGTGCTATTTCTACTTTATGCTAATCTTCAAGTTTTTTCAAGACCTTCTAGTTTATCTCAACATTTTTTTTGTCTTATTACCTTCAAACGTCACAAATTAAACTCCTTTTAAACGAGTTTGCCTAAGACTTGGAGCTCTCCAAAATCTACCTGTTGATGTTCCAGATCCGACATTCTGGCTGCTTGATTTCTTCCTCTTTCACTCCTTTTCCGAGCGCGCTGTTTCAGCGTCTGTAGCTTGAAATGAACCGCCCTGACCACTCCTTTGAGGAAGTGCATTTTCCTAGCCAATCGGAATTCAGGGACCGGAAATGTTTATGTTCGGGACCTTGTCGAGCGTTCCCCGCTTGTTTTTAGGATTTCAGATTAGATGTTTTACGATTTAAGAAGGATGACCTTTTAAAGGGTAATTTATTTTTTATAGTGAAAATCCATATTGTTGCGCGTTTTACATAAATTTCTACACTAGTACTACGGTGCCTTCTTTGACCATGTCTCTTTTGAAGAGCTGTTATTTCACTTCTTGGAGAGCTTTACTGTGCGTGGAATTTTAAAAAGTTACAGTTGTGGTCAAGCGTTTACATACCCTCATGATGAACATCACTTTCATGGCAATATTGGACTTTCAGTGATGTCAAGCGAACCCTGCTACCAGCTGTAGTCAATCAGGGTCGCTAACGGCAAGATGAGAGGCGAATGAAGAGACATTCCGAGACATTTAGCAGAATCGAATTAATAAGCCAAGTTTACACACAAGTCAAAGGTTTGGGAACACCGTGTTTTTTCATGATTATTTCTTTCTACACTGTAAAGCCATGCTGAAGGCGTCCAAAATCTGCAAAAATCTCCTTTGAACAGTTGAGATTGAGATGCATCTGATACTTGTACTCTGTAAAGTCTTCATAACGGCTCTAATCTCAGGTGCTGTTTATTCATTGGTGATTATAAATGAACTTCTCTGCAGCAGAGGTGAGTTTTGGTCTTCATGAGAGACCGTTTCATCATGGCGCTTGATGGGTTTCGCAAACGCACTCGACAATGCTGTTCTTGCAAGAACTGTAAGAAAGGCCGACCTCTGTGTCTTAAGATAACTCATTGTTGCTGTTGTTACTTAGCCTAATTACGTAGTTTTGGAAAAAATCCAAAGTTGGGTCCAAACTTTTGATTAATATACAAGACAGCATGTGGCGTATATTATATTTCTCTCTGTACAGCTTCAGAGTTCACAAATGAGTTCTCACCTATCTGTCTAAAGAGTTGTGCTAAGCTAATAAACTGAAAACCTAGCTAAACTGGCTCAGTAACGGTAGTGTTCAGCTTCTAAAGCTTCATGGCCTGGGTCATCTTCAGCCCTAAAGCCGAGAGCAAGCTGTTAGACGGTGATCAAAACAACGTTTTCTCTTCCTGATTCTGTTTTCTGGAAGCGATCAAGCCGGCACGGATTGAGCGAGTGACACCGGAGTACTGCAGACAGTTTTTTTTGACCCGATGGTGAGCCGGATCCGGTCGGTTTTGAGGAATAAAGGACTTCATACTCAATAGAGATTATATTATGCAATGAATCTGCTATACAACAAAGCCCACTATGAGATTCATCTTCTCGATGAGTGCATGTAAACTTCTGACCGCAACTGTACACTCGACTTCAATGACTTTATTTCCAGTTCATTTTTTTTTTCAGCCAGGAAAATTCATAGACCTCCATTGGTATTGTTATGTAAAACAAATTACCGCGGTCTCTGATTGCTACAGAACATAATGGTTGCTCTGACTAAGTTGGAAGTAAGAGGTAACTTAATCCAGACTTATGTAGTCCAAAGACAATGTTGAGGATTCTTCTGGATTCTAGCTCCGTACTAGGCTGCTGTGGTGTAGAGGAGAAGGATCAGGACAAAGAGTCCGTGCATGACTCCTGGTACAGCGCCAGCAGCTCAATCACGTGAAATACTGTATGTGGTTAGCTCGGGTCTGGTGACAGCCATGACATGTAAATTACAGACTAAAGAAAGACTTATCACATGTCATTAGAGCGGAAGGCAAGAGCTGAAACACGAGCCGAACTTCAGAAGAAGAAAAAACGTCCTTCGGGTTCGTGCCTTTTGTCTGGTCAAGGTCGTGTCAAGGAGCCCGGGATCTCTTTTAACCTTGTTTCAACATGCTCCAAACTTTAGCAGATATTGTTGTGGTGAATTCGGTGGGTGTGTTGGCCTGGATTCTCAAGTCTGCCCTGACTGAGCTTTCACCCCTCAAAAGAAAGAGGACACAGGTAGGAGGCGGGACCGTGGTTCTTCCTGGCAGCGTCAAATCCCCTCGCAGCATGTGACCGGGCGTCACTTTTCCACTGAACGTGTTGGCTTTTCAACCCCTCTAATATTACAGTATCACGCTCTACTTGTGTTTTCTTTTCAGCTGCCTTTTTTTGTTGTTGTTTTTTTGCTTCGGCTTTATTGATTCATTTCCGCCGTCATGCGAGTCAAAAGGTTTTAAGTTGGACTTGTTTGTTATACTTGTTAGTGTTCAGCAGAGAGGCGCTTTTTATGTTTGCATCGTTGAATCGTTGCCCCGAAAGCTTTGATCTGGGCCCCAGACTGCGCGTCAGTCAAAACTAATAAAAGATAGCACGGCGGTCTTTGTTGCCACGTTACAGGATTTTTTTTTTTTGCCTTTCTCTCCGGCGCAGCAGGGGACGGCGAGCTGGCAGAAATAAACCAGATGTCCGTTTTTATTTCTCCATACGAAACAAATCGTGTCGCCGAGTTCTCCAGCATGTCCGCCGCGCCTTGCCAGAACGAGTCCTGCGAAGCACTAAATGAACAGAATGAGAGGGGTTTTCAGGGGCTGTACTCAGGCTGGAGTAGTTTCCCTGCTTCACTGAACTGGCCTGAACTCTCTATGCCAGGGCCCTGGGGATTTTGGAGGCGTTCCCGTCATCACGTTCGGAGCAGGCGTTGAAGCTCCTTTCTACAGGCGGATAAATCGAGGACGCGGCCAGGACCGTAGATGCAAGATGACACCCAGGCTGTTGATTATTTTCTAAACGGGGCTGGTCTGATCTCTTTGGGTGCTCTAGCATGTCACATTTCACAGTAGGGGATCTGGTTAAACGCGATACTAGGAATAGCAGACCATATTTCAGTCGGAACACCCCTTGCAGAGTCGGAGGGATCTTGAGATCCAAAATAAAAAAATTTTTAAAAAAAGCTTCAGGCATAAGCTAAAAGCCTAAAATGTAACTTTTTTTGTTTTTCCTTTGTTGAATTAGTTTGAGGTAACCTTCTACATGAGAATGAAATTGCTGTGGTTATACCTGATACATGCTTCAGGAAGAGATTTGTTGTTGGGACACAAGTCTTTGGAGATCAGCTAGCCTCGAGGGAGCAAAGGGTGGCAGCTTTCACACAGGGTTCGGCTTTCACACTTGTTTCACACTTAGCGTTGTTGCAGGTGTCCGGTCTAAAGAAGCCTATTATTCACGTTTTAAAGTGCAAGAAAAAGGCAAGCTGCCGGGAGGCTCATCTGCGCCAATGTTGCCATCTGTTACCTCGACATGTCCATCACCGCTGCCCGCACCTCGGGCTTTTCCCCGGGCTTCCCTTCTTTCGACTCATCTACATAGGAGTCCCGTTTTCAGCCTTGAAATTGGCGCTACTATTAAAATCTCAGGAATGGTCGCTCCGCCAAGAGCGCTCCTCGTCTTCACAATGTGTTTTCGTTTTTTGCGAAAGCCTGTTAAACTAATTGTGAAATCTGTATACCTGATCAATTTGTTTCTCTGTGATCTTTAAAATCCCTTTCCAACATCCTCATTCCAAGGGTCGTCATAGAAAATGTGGAGCAGATGCCGCATAAGGCACCGTTTAAAGCAACAAAGACCCTGGCTTGTGTTACAGCTCAAATTCCCCCTCATACAGATGTGGACGAGGCGTCCGCGGTAACAGTGTGGAATAGCTCCTGGCAGCCGGACAGAGTGCGGGAGTTAAGTGTGTGTAGAACCGAGGGAGTGTAGGAGCTCGCGTGCATGCTCGAGTGTGCTTGTGCGCGGATGTGGTTTCGGTGCAGGACGTGGCCTCCCGTGGAAGCCCTCCCTCTCCTCTAGTTTGAGGTTTCAGCATTCCAGCCTTTGTATGCTCCGGCTTCACACTTCATCTGTGCATGCCTCTCTGACTTGTGGCGTGGCGTGATTCCATTTGACCTCCTCGATCGTTTCTTCAGCATTCTTCCCACATACTCGTACTCTCTTTTCAATCAGCTTGATTACGGTGTTGAGAGAAGCCTGATCTGCTCACGTAAGGCAGCATTGGAAACGGTGGAGCTCATGACCATCCATTATACACCCCAAAAAATTTTATGGTCTGCTCTTCCTCAGATTCTCCCCAATGCACAAGATGAGACACTCAAGGACACAAGCACATACGTCAGGGATTGCGAACATAGAGATAAACTCGATTCTATTCAGCACTTGTATGTTCATCCACATCAGTAGTGGACTACAATGCATTTCTGTCTGGTTTAAAGGGCACGTATTATTCACAATTAATAATTTTGTCTTATTTATTTCTATGTTTGTAATGGCTGATTGTTTAAACAAGACGATTAAATTTCTCCCTAATGTGACCTCATGCATGATGATCCCCTCCCGGACCCAGCTTGTTGGAGGGGCGTGGCTCAGCAGTAGCTCATTTACGTAGACACTGAAATGGTGCGTTTGGTAGAGGAGTGCATTAAAGGGAGTTTGAGGTTTAAAAATACATTATCCAAAGGGGTATTTCAGCTGGAGCGTTGGCATGCACATTTTATATGTTTGGAGTAAAAACCCGGTTTAACGTGGTAAAGAAATAGTAACAAATGGGATCTTTTTAAGGTTTGGTTGTTTTTGTAAAGATGATGCAAGTGTTTTTACACCTAAAGTTATCTACAGCTTGTTTGATGAACATATTATTGGATGCAAAAGAAAAAAAGCTTTTGATCTCTACAACAATTCTGAACCTCTTTATCCTTTGGTCCACTTCAGGTGGGTGTAACTGTAACTGGTGTAGTAGGTAACAAGTATTTGCATGAAGAAATGATTGATTTATTTCACGTGCACCTTTTATTCAAAACCATATTCATATATGATGTATTTTTTTTAAGTATATACACCCGTCTGTTGATTTAACTCGTCAAAAAGCAAAAGAATTGAGTTCATGCACAGCTTTAAACCAATATTCTCATGTAACGCTAGTATGCACAGTATTCTAATACGTAACAGTATAAGAGTTGAGTACTGTACTATACCAACATTGATATTTTACTGCTTTTCCTATGCGGCTGTCTGTTTTGACCGCAGCACTGACAGCAGTGACGTGTGAGAAGAAGCAAGGGGGAAAAAAAACTGACTGTGTTTGCAATACGATCCGTGGGAAGCATGAAATGAAACCCAAAGTGAAATAAGGAGGTAATTCGGGTATAATTATAATTCGGCTATGCACACACCGCTTTATCTCCTACTTACGGGGGGAAAAAACTAACATGAAAATCACAGTTTGTACTGTCTTACTCTGGTGTTCAAATCAAACCGGGACTTGTGATGACATTTGGCATGAATGAAGGACGACTTCAAGCACAGAACGGTGATGAGACTCTTCGCCGCAGTAAAACGTGCAAACGTTTTGAAAGAAGCTTATATGTCTGTGAATGACGATCCCAGAGCCCACTGCAGTTGTTGATCCTTGAAAATGGACAGATAAATTGTCACCAACTGGCAGAAGAGACGCATCTGTCTGTGGGAACTGTACACACAATCATTCACCAATACCGCTTGCACCTTGCAGGAACTCGACTAGGCGTTATTGTCACATCCCCCAGACAGTCGTGACCTCGCTTCAAGCCATTTCCAGATGTTTGGGGCATTAAAGGAGTTCCTGGGAGGCCGGCGGTTTAGAGGGGAAGTAAAGCAGGCAGTCTGATCACGGCTCTGGTTGACTGAGAAATCTTTCCACCTTGATGGTGTCCAAGCTCTAGTGAAACACCGGGATATAGGTGCATTAGTGTTGCAGGGCATTATATAGAGAAATAATGGGAGTTTTTACTTTTATAACTGTGTTCTGCACGATCAAAAGTCCAGGATTGACTTGAACACCCGTCATAATTAGACCGTCTGCCATAACAAATTTTTTAACTAAGACACAGATGTTTAGCGCCTCGACGTTAGAGACATTTCGAAATTCATGACCGTATTGCCATTGAAAGGAAAAAATTATTGGTGAATATTTCAAAGATTCTGGTGAATCTCTGAAATATTTAAAACCTTATAGTAGATGAGCACATATGTACATATAAATAAAATCTCATCATCACATTATCCTTGTTAGTAGGCTTTGATGCGTAGAACGGCCAATCCGCCGTCTCTAACAATTGTTCAACTGCTAGTTTTCATCATAAATCACAAGTTGAACAATGAGGTCTGATTTCCATGCCTCCCTAACCCCCCCCCCCTCGCATTAATTCATGGCTTTGAGAAGTCATCGGCGTGCACCTAAGCAGAACGACGCGCTCATCTCTATTTTGTTTAATTGATTCTCGCATGTCAATTACAGCGCTGACCTTAACATCCTTGGCATTTGAATTTACACATGTTCATTCCACAGATGTTCATTTTATTCCCATGGTTTCCACGGTAACGGCCGCTGCTACAGTCGTTCTTGTTTGCGCCCCCCGCCTCCTCCTCATCTTCCTCTTCTGGGGCCCTGCGAGTTCTTTTCGCCGCTTCCGCTCATGCACGGCAAACATTCGTATTACGCGGCTGGTCTGCCGGCTGAGGTGCCTGCCTTTGTCTAGACAACCTAATTGAATGATATTTCAATTTCATTTGTTTGCCTCCGTTGCCGCTACAATACAGAGGATCGAGTGTTGCTCGCACTGAGTGCAGTTATGCGCCGTCGAGGTGGCCTAGGTGCGGCACGCCGCGGATCGCTGGGGCGGACAGGATGTTTGAACAGGATGCTGCAGGTTTTAATGTAAACTCAACGACGAGCTGAATAATTTTTATAAACACACAGGACTGTTTGGCCACGTTCAAGGAGCAGCTGGGCTCGCCGTGTCGGCTGTGTGTTTACGCAAGGCGAGAGCTCAACATCTGTACTGTGCAAGTCAAGGCTGTTTTGCTTTTGCACGTATTGAAGCAACGAATGCATTAGAAAACATTAGGATTAGGCGGTGTAAGAACATATCCAGGGATAAAAAGGTTCCATGTCGTACGATAAAAGTTTGTGTGTGTTCCTGGGATGCCTGAAGGCACAGCTGGGAAATAAACCTCATATGATGTAATGCATTTTTTTGCCAGTCTTTTTAAAAAAAAAATTTTGTTACAGATCTAATTGCCATGATGATCATCAAAAACGTTATCAGGTATTGATGTGTTTATCAGGAATGGGAATCACCAGGGATCACCTGCTACGATGTCATGACGATACATCCATCTTCAGTGCAATTCTATAAATATCACGATTTTATAAATACTGGAAGGTGAGCCAGAAAGGTTTTGACGTCCATTTAGAAACCAGCCTGGTGCCAGTGTAGATCCGGTTGACGTCTCCACCCCCATGATCAGCTGTTTTGCAGCTGTGCATAAAAAGCAACCGGGCTCTATAATCTTGGGATTTTTTATTTTTTTTGCAAAGTACTGAGCTCCGTCTCTACAGCGCTCTGAAACCGACAGCATAGCATTTTTCCTCTTGTAACAGGGCGGTCTCTCTCTCAGATCCCTTGTCTCTCTCTGCCAGGCACTGATCAGTTGTCTCGGCAGTTGTGACAGGTTTATTCTCCTCGCAGTGTTCGACACTTCTGAAAAGTGTACTTCCAACACGCGTAAACGCCCCACTCTGTAAAAATGCCCCATGGTGATAAACAAATCGGCGACGGAGGGAGCGGGTCGGCGCTCTCTCTAAAGAGACCGGCGTGTGGAAATATTGTGTTTACGTCTGCGCCGCGTTATCGTTTCCCATTTATTAGGCGCTTCTGGAAAGTGACACGGAATATAACCCATGAGAGCGCGCTGACATTTTGTCCTCTGGGAAATGTATTGCCTCTGTTCGATAGAGAGAAATAAAGCACACTGCTCTCTAGAAGGAGCAACTCGACTGCTATATTGTTTTTGGAAGTCAAGAAAGAGAAGACGCTTTAGTTGGATGTCTGTTTTGTACAGACTTGTTTTTCTCTTTTCTTTTTAGGAAACCCTTTACGAATCTTTTAATCAGTTTTGATAACTGCGTCAACTCGGACAGGGAATGCCAGACTGTCCAGTCAGGGACGGGAATCACCAGGGACGTCTCGATACGATATTCTCACGATACCCAGGTGCTGATTCAATTTGTATTGCGATTTTCGAAATATCCCGAAACAAATTTAGCAAATAATTTGCTTCTATCTCACAGGATGCCTTACCTCCTGCCAACGTGTGACTAGTTTAGAGCACGCCACCTGCAGGATTACAAAGGAACAGCAACATTTTACTGCTCAGATACAAGAAAGAAATTGCCAAATTTATTCATTTAAAAATCGATTTTGGAGGCAGCCTGCTGATACCTGAATCGCCACGTGAAAGGATTGATATGTAACTGAATAATTCCTCCCTCCTCCTACATCTTCCATCAGTCGATATAGTGCAGACAGGTGTAGTGTGTGATGAAATCGATTAAGTAATTTCATTGATCTCTCTTTAATAAGCTCATTGATTCATTGAGTCGAGTCAGTTTTTGATTCATACTTCAGCCGATTCATAATTTTGAAATCATTTAAGTTAGCTTCCAATCATAAAATGATCTAAAATTGGCAATTATTTTAAAATGGACCACAGTTTTTGCAGAAACCATGATGAAAGGCGTCATCTCTGCTCTTCAGATCTCTAGCCGTCACTCGGCGGCGTAGAACATCGGCCGGATCTAACAAAAGGTTGTTTGAACGGGTCGCTAAATCACCCTCTTCAACATGGAGAAGAGCTCTCGATGTGTTTCGTCACGCCTACTTTAATATCACAGTTCCTTGTGTAGCGGAATAGCGGCTCGACCTTTTGATAGTTAAAGTGTGCGGTCCTGATTACTCGAGACCTGACTGTAACCCGTCTGGGATTGAAAGGCACGAGCCGTTCTCTTCACAATGCCACGAGATAACACACAGTATCCTGTTACTCTGGCATTTCAATAGAATAGAAGAGATATAGAACAGAATAGCTCTTAATAAAACAAAGCTTGCAGACTGCAATGAAATAAACAACAGCGGACGTTATAAAATGCTCCAAAATTGGCGAATACTCGCATTTGGAAAGATTATCGCCGCTTCTTCTTTTGAATTTATGAGTCGCTTGGTGAAATGCTGCCACCTACTGGACTGGAGCAGGCGTGTGGCAGGTAAAAAGATCATCCCTTGCAATATAACGTTTTAACAAATATGTACAAATATGAGAGATATTCAGTAGTTTTAGACGATTCAAAACTTGTAAGGAAATCTAGCTGCTTGAAACAAATCACATTAAAAGTCAATTGAATCAAGTTAAGAATCCGTGCACGAAATGTAAATAGAATCGACACCCTGCGTTTGATTGACAGCTGACTACGCATGACTGGCACCGTCTCTGACTTTATTACACCAAGGCACACTTCAGTGTATTCATGCCAGCTTGCCACAATGTTTTTAGAGGAAACCCACAGACTCGTGGAGAGGACATGCACTCAAGGTTGAACTCTGAGATCTGAGGTATACTGCGTTTAATATTCACCGTGGTGCCTCTCTAAATATCGTCACTTCATCTTATCGTTTTTTTTTTTTTTTTCCTTTTGAGACGTTCCTGCGTCTCCCATCATATTGCACCCTCTTAACGTGTACCTGTCTTACGCGGATAATCATTTCTCCTGAAGGATGTAAGGAAGTCCGTGCCAGGTTCGACCCTCTGGGGAGACGCATTACCCCGGCATTCCTCCACAGTTCCTTGGCCAACATTTGAGACGTCTTCGCATGGGACTCATGAAAAGAAGAGAAAGCCTTTGTCGTAAGAATCCACATGGAACTTGTAAAGGGTTTCCCCAGAGGGACCAAGCAAAGAACTCTTAAGAGAGATAGACACTTTTTAAGTGTCTACTGACATCGAGTGCCTTTACAGGAGCAGTAATAATCGATCATGATATTTGTGCAGTTATCACAGATTTTGGATCGCAACTAAAGCTCTGGTTTAATTTATTTGTTATTATTATTATTATAAATAAAATGACTCGGATGTTACCTGGATTTCTGCCTCTTAATCAGTAGAAATGGGGGAAAAACTGATGGAGTCATGAATCACGACTCTTTCATGTGGCGACTCGCACATTGCCCCCGACTCCAAAATCGATTAATAAAAACTATCTTTGCATTTATAATCGAGATGAACCGGTCAATTGGCCTGTGAGCAGATCGGGCCGATATGACCGATATGTGCTTACTAAATTGTAACCAGATCGGATGGAATTGAACTGACACAGAGGTATGGTGATAATAATATAGTATCGTTTGGTGACTGGTGATTCTCATCCCCACTAATCAGGGCCTACTGATTTCCTTCAACAGCTTGTGAGGAGCTCTGCCTGTGAGCTCCTTCATATTCCACTGAGGTCTCTTAAATAAAAAAATAAAAAAGGTACCAGAGTGGCCGCTGTGTTTATTTGCATGCGTGGCTCGTCTTTCGGAAGGTATAATCATTAGTCTGGCTCATTAACCAGACAGCCAAGGCATTGTTCCTGGTATCTGAACCATCATGAAAGATGGCCCGGCGTTATCTCTGCTCTTCAGATCTCCAGCCGTCACTGGACGGCGCAGACCATCTAACAAAAGGCTGTTTGAACCGGTCGCTAAATCACCCTCTTCAACATGGAGAAGAGATCTTGAGGCGTTTCGTCACACCTATTTTAATATCTCTTTATATCTCTTGTGTAGCGGAATAGCGGCTCGACCGTTTCGATAGTTAAAGTGTGCAACCATGATTAGTCGAGACCTGACTGTAACCCGTCTGGAACTGAAAGGCACGAGCCGTCCTCTTCACAATGCCACGAGAGAAAACACACAGTACCTCGTTACTCTGCCATTTTCAGCTCTTAATGGAACAAAGCCTGCATCCTGCTATAAAATATACAAGAGCGCATGTGAGATTCATGAAATATGCAGCGGGTAGGGTAGGGTACGCGGCGGTCAGGTCTTGGGCTGACTTTACTCTGCACTGCGTCACATTCCGGTCGCCTATCCTTCCCTCTTCCGCATTAATATTAATAAAACAATACGACACGAAGCTTGGAGATCTCTGTAATTTGGACTGAAGTCATATTAAGATTGCTCGAACCCCGCTCATGAATATTACATGAAGGCAAAAGCAGGGGGCAACTTAATCTGCTCATTTTACTGAGTCAGAACGAAAGATCTGTGGATTTATTTACCCTCGGGAGCTTGGAGGCCCAGTGTTCCTGATCTTATGAGCTTGCACTCCCAGAGATGAGACTGGCCATTCCGAGTGATTTTTCACCACGGACCAGTGACAGAAACGGATTTATCTCCTCGTAGCCGGGTTTAACGGCGTCTGTAAATCGGACTCGGCGGAGTCGGACTTGCGCCGCGGTTCTGGGCCTGAGGAGCCCACCTCGGAGTGGAAGGGGATGTTTGGCTGGCCGCCTGTAAATATTTTTGAGCTTTTTTTAATAGCCGTCTGCTTCCTCAAACGACCAGTTAAGAAGTACAGAGCGTCCTGGGAGGGGCTGATCATAGCCGATGGGCTCTGCCTCCGCGGGGCATCCGAGACTTTACATCCTAATATTTTTCTCTAATGGTATATGTCCTCCTGTGAATGGTGTTGCTGTGTGACTTCATCCCTGCTCGTAGCTGCTGGGTGTTTCTGTGGCATTGCTAAGGGCTTGGTTACTAGAGATGGGGGTAAAAATCGATTCGGTTATGGGTGCCGGCTTTTACATGTATAATAGAGATCACCGGGTCGATCGAGCAGTGACCAGGACTGGCTGGTTTTCAGTTTGATTGGGCGTGACCGCTGATCAGCCGATCAAACCGATGGTGCAAAAGGCGTTTTCTTGGTGTCACATTATCAAAAGCCTCCTAAATTTTGAATAATAGTCCCCCTTTAACAAGGAATCCTAACAGCCTGCACCTTTTGCACACTGTTATTCCACGTGTCTAGGCTGCTCATGGGTTTGGAGGCTGATGGAGATCAGGAAGGACGTGTGCATTTTTGTTTGCAGCCTCTCGAGTATCCGGAGTGGCCTCTCTAATCCTCCTGAGCTCTTCGGACAGCATTCGAGTGGACATGTAACTTCATTGGATTGTCAATAAAGTACACAACATCTGTTTCATAAAAAAAAAAAAAAAACATTCATCTAGGCTCGAGTCTGAGCAGCTGCCTCTTCTCTTTCCGATCCTCGCTCTGCTTCTGTGCGTGTGGCGTCTATTTCGCCGAGAAGTCTCCTTCAATAACGTGTATTGGACGAGGCAGATTGCCTCTCTGCGGAGTCCTGCTGGTAAACAACGATGTGAGCCACCTCTAATGCAGTCCACTGCACCGAAATCACTCAAGTTCCCAGCCAATAATCTCTGATTGTTTTGTCGATGCGTGTGCGCACACACCCCGAACGTGCACCGAGTGAGGAAGTGAGAGGGGACGTGTGCAAACCCTGATCTGTGTTGGGGGTCAACAGACCAAGCATGATGTCTGGTGCGGTTAGGAGCATTACTTTATATGAAGTGGAGTTGACCTTCCCTGATGGACCTACAGCCTCTGTGTGTGTGTGTGTGTGTGTGAGGTCTGTCGCCGGATATAGGCTTCGTTCCCACACCGCGTCCAAACCGCTGTTAGGAATCATTGCGTAAATGTTTTTCTTGGACGGTCCAGTAGGAAACATTCGGACAGCGGATGAAAATAACAGCAGGCTCGGTGTTCTAGCGCAGCCAAAAACGTCCAGAGTGACGCTCGTGCTCTGTGATGAAGTGCAACAAGCCATGTCTGGAAGTTTTCCTTCTTCCTTCCAACAAAGTAAGTCACCCAGGCGTACCTATTAAGAGGCAGCAGTAGTATATAAAGAATGCTCTTTGCATTTCTTATATGAACGGATTAAACTTCCTTAGTAAGAGCTTGTCTCGGTGAGAGTCCGAGCCAGAGGATCTGGAGTGGCATTAAAGTCATAAAACCTTCTCTGTTTGTGAAGAACCAGGTGATACGATCTCTCTCTCTCGCTCCCTCTCTGGTCTCGTCTCCAGACGGCAGCATAAGACATAAAAAGTGACAAGTCTGCACATATCTGCTCCATCGTGTGCATAATAAGCAGCGATCTTGTCCACGCGTCGCGAATGTTGATTACCTAAAGTCATCCACGTCAGTCCTGCGGCTCGGTTCTCCTCCTGTCACTACAATAATAGAGCATGATGAAGCTGACTTTCCTGCGCCGCCTTGACGAAATCCAAGCTAACACTTTTCTTATCCAACTCCGCTGGATGCCTGGGTCTCATTTGCTCAGATTGCAAAACGCATCCGCAGCTCTTGACCGTCTCGTCCCTGCATGTCTCAAAGACCTTCTCTTGACTTGCAAATCATTCTGCTCCCGGTGTTCCTCATCACAACCTCAGCACTATGGGGACCTACGCTGCACCAAAACTCTGGAACTCGCTTCACCAATACTGTACATGCGCTCACTCTAAAGACGCATCTCTTTAAGCTGGCCGACTTCGCATTTAACCATGTTCGAATTTAACGCTTTATTTATGTCTTGATTTTACCTTATGTCATTCTTTTATTAATTGTAAGGGGTCTTAAAAGGTGCTGTTTAATAATATGTATCAAGATGGTTATTATTATTATTATTATTATTATTATTATTATTATTCACCACAGAAAAAAAAAAATCCTTGTTTTGTGCAAACCCACTTTTCTTGCATTCAGTCTCGCGGCGGACTGCAGACCTGGCTCTGTTCCCAGCCGGGCCTAGATCGCCTTTCAGGATTTATTTTAAAGGCTTTCTTTGAAATTCCATAGCAGTGCTCTATTTTAGAGGCCCAGTGTGAGGCAGTTACTGTGCAATTTTATGCATTTCATGACTGCCTTTTTTTTGCCCGCATATAAGTCATTTGGCTCCATGGTCACATAAAAAGCCTGCTGTAAATCACATGATGATGAGACCCTTTTTACACCGTTTTGTGTCATCGTCCGCTTGAGGGTGGAACATAAAATCATACAGGGTGTTTTTGTTTTTGTTCTTTTTGCTTCATTCTGATTCGGCAGCACTAATGTGTTTTGTCTGACTTGTTTCAAGCTGCTTGAGGTTGTAAAGTATTAAAAACATCTAAAAGTATGTAAGGAATGTCGTGTAACTTGTGGTGTTTGATGGTTTAAAGGTCACGTCCTATACAAGGCGATGTTTTTGTGTCGCCTGCCTGCGTAGTATAGCCGATACATTTGCGGGATTGCTATCCGTCGTCATACTAATACTTTTGTTCCATCTTTTGAAACTCCTCCCAAGTCATTCATGGGGGTTTGAGCAAACCTTTGCAGAACCTTCATTAGGAAGAACAGATGCATAATTGTTTTTTTTTCTGAGAAATATTAGAATTTTTTTTTTTTTTTATTAGAACATTTTATTTTTGGAAGAGTTTGGGAACGTGATGCATCTTCATTGGAAGACACACTTCCATTTTTCTTTTTCTCTGCCGATCTTCTGCTCCACACTCCAGTCCAGTAGGTGGCAGTATTATTGCACAGAGCGACTGTGAAACTTGAAAGAAGAACAATCTAGCACTAAAGAAGTCGCAACAAAGCAGTTGGAATTTTCTGAAAAAGCATTTTATTTCTATCTATCTATTAATTTATTTATTTTTAAAGAATTGCCAAATGTAGAGTATTTCAGAGCTAGACATTTAAATAAGACATAAAGTGCAAATCGATTTCCAACCAAAAACCGTCTCATCGATTCAATGAAGCGAATCAAGCTATACGAGATTGATTCAGTCGATCTCGAATTAAAAGTATCTGTCAGTTTTAGAGAATTTATATTTAAGGTTTACCAAAATCATTTGAAAATTATAATTCGATACCGAATTAAACAGTCAACCCAACAATTTGGTTTAATTGAATCGATCAGCAAATTGTTACATTACAGAAGCAATTAAATCACACAGCTTTAATTATACACAATAAACCGTGTAAAAACGACCAGAAAATAATAATTAAATCATGATGTGAAGCAAAAATATTGAGCTGGATATTGAGTTTTTCTGCTTTGGTACATTTATTTATTCATTTATTTATTTATTTAATGTTTTATTTGATTGGCTAAAGTAATCAAAAAAGTTTTTTTTTTGGAAGATATTTTAATTGTGCCAATTATTTAAAAAATAATTATAGCAGCATTTTCTGGAGTCTGAGAGCAATTTAAGAAAAAAATCCTTGTTTAGACATGAAAATTTATTTATATTGAATTTGAATATTCTTATGACATTCTTATTAGAATAACTTTGATTGTTTTAAGGTTCTTACTGTATGTAACCGTTTATATACTTTATATAATAATGGAATTGACTACACGCGCGCGCACACACACACACACACCAACGTCCTTGCTCACGGTCTGTTGTTGTGTAGAATGGTGTTTGTGTGTTAATGCATTGTATGATATACTGTATGCATGACAGTAACCTGTGCTCCAGCATCTCAAAGTGAAAGGTCTGTTTTTGGCCCTGCGGATGAAATCAGCTTCTGTACACGCTCAGGAAAAACTAATTGCTCGTGAACAGTCTCGGTTGCATTAATTATGTGATTGATTTGATTTCTCAATAATCTCAATAAGTACTCCGTTGTTCTCTGTGTAGGTATGCTCCGTTTCTCCGGGCAGCCGGAGGCAGCGTCTGTGCGTCTCGGGGAGAGCCACGTGTTCAGCTGCGAGGTCAATGCGGACTTGGTGAGCTTTATTCGCTGGGAGCGTGATAAGGAGCCGGCGCCGCTGGACCGCAGAGTGTACACGCTCCCCAGCGGCGCGCTGGTCATCAGCAACGCTACGGAGGTGGACGCGGGTCTGTACCGGTGTGTGCTGGAGAATTCAGGATCTACAAAGAGCAGCGACGAGGTGGAGCTCCAGGTCGTGCCTGGTAAGGAATTATTAGTGCTTTTAATCTCGGTCATAGTCGGTGATCAATCAATCACAAAATTTATGCTTAGATTTCTTTGTATTATAAACATAGGAATAAATGTTGGATGCATGGCTCGAACCTGGGACTTCAGATCCAGAAATCAGTATCTTAGAGCCTTAATCGCCTGAGCCACCCCTCCCACATCTTACATTTAGTGTATTCTCATAAAAAATAGTTCCTTTTGAAGGTAGCTCTATCCAATGAAACTGGCCGTTCAGCATACCGTTCAGTGATGTTTCCTCAGTCATCTTATTATCCGCGTTAAACGTGCCATTATCACACGCAGCCGGGTTTCTGCGCCCCATTTCTGGGAAGCCATTAGGGTCAATGATTACTTTTCGTAAAAAAAAAAAGTAATGCGTTAACATATCTAGATTAATCACCTGCATTATCGCGTTTTTTTTTTTTTTTTTGACAGTCCCAGTAATTATATTATATTAGTGTAAGTGTTTGATGCTTCTTTAGTGAATCAGTGCAGGAACTTTAGTGTGTTCTAACTTTAAATATGTGAATTGTAAAATGACTAATCATAGTCTGTGTGATTTTGTTCTAGGGTCTTTTTCAAAATGCTGCGCAAACTTGTAAACATCTAGATGTGGTCCGGTGCATCCCCTCCAATTCCCCCTCCCCCTTTAACATCTCCAGGGTTTAATCCTGACCTCAGTTTCCTGTCTTTGTGGGATTTAACATGCTTTTCTCATTTGCTGAAAAAAATTGTTGGTCAGTAAATTACCAAATATACCAGGTAATGTACCAAATTGTGCGCGGGTGTGTGTCTGTGTGTGTTTGCTGTCTTATGATGGACTGGCATTCCCTCCAGTCTGTTTTCCTGCCACATGGTTTCCAGGATGGATTTCAGTGCCACCGCAACCCTGACCAGGACGACACGCGCACAAATTCTTTTTATGCATATAAAGAATGCCAATCTTACTTTGTAGTAAAGTACAAAGCAAACCATGCGTCTGCTTCGATTGCGTTTTCCCGAGCTCAGAGCCTCTGATAAAAACGAAAGGAGGGACAGAGAGAGAAGGAGATTAGGGTTTAGCTTCCTGCTGGGAGTGAGCCCTCTCCGGGGTTATCAAAGAGAGCAGCGTAATTCATCCTAAACCAAAAGAAGGCCCGAATTCCTCGGTGGCAGATCTTCAGCATGCAGCGTTATTTACTGAGGAGTTTCAGCACTGAGAGCTGAGTAAGATATTAGAGGACATAAATCAGGCTTAAACAAAAAAAAAAAACTCAGTCACCCGAAGCCGTTATCTCAGAATATATGTAGCAAGAGCTTGAACGCGTACTGCAGCGTGACGCAGCCGTGGAAACTACGATAACGGAATTCTTTCCTTTTCCACCAAGTTAAACACACTCGTGGCACTCGGCCTGGAAAACAAAGATTAACGCGCACTTTAAAACCTCAAACAGGAAGGTTCCTGAAGGTCAGGAGGTCAAGCAGGGCCTTTTCTGTTAGGGGTCGAGAGCATGCGGTCACTCAGGACGCCACTTCATCCGTCAAGACCGGAGCGTTTGAAGTCTGAGCCTTGGATGCTCCTCCCAGTTAATATCTTTGCACACTTAAGGTCACGACCTTTTTTTCTTTTTTTTCTTTTGTACTTTAAACACTGGTTTTCTGACGAGACTTTAAGTTATTCCAGAGTTTAGAACATAGCTGACCTCTTCCTGTTAATGTCCGGCTCATGGGATTCAGGAAGGAGTTCTCAAACTTTATGTTCAGGGAAGAAATGAAACGGGCCCACGTATGATTATGAACAGCTTAATATTATGAACATAATCTAATATGAAGCACAAGGCGAGTGTGTTATTAATTTGTTTCTTGGTGCTAAGAGAGATCTCTCATTGCTCATACATTCTACCCAGAGGAACCAAACTAGTTATACGTACAGTGCCATAAAAAAAAAAAATCCCCCCCCCTTAACGAAATATGATTTTTGGAAAGCTAACTTCAATTTCACTTGCCACACCCAGGCCTAATTACTGTCAGGCCTTTTGAATCAAGAAATGATTTCAATAGAACATGTCTGATAAAGTGAAGCATGATAAAAGATCTCGAAAAGAAAGAATAAGGAAATTCAAATTGGAATGAAAATGACAGTTGATGATTGAGGTTTAGGGGGCAATTACTTTTTAACATGTGGCCATTCAGGTTTTTTTTTCCCCTTAAGTAAAAGAAATCAGCATTTGAAAACTGTATTTTACATTTACTCTGGTTATCTTTGTGCAATATATATATTTTTTGATGATCTCAATCATTTAAGTGTGACAAATATGAAAAAAAGGAGCAATCACTTTTTTATGGCACTATATTAAATATTAAATAAAATATTCCTACCATTTTATACAGCACTATGCAAACGTCTTGAGCCACGCCTCAATTCTTCATCTCGGGTGAAGTAAAAGAAACGGGAGCAAATGTTTTACTGCAACAGGCTGCAAAGTTCAGCAGCAGCGGCCTCATTTGCCCTCTCGTCTGTCTCAGCCTCTCAGCATTCAGCATCACCAGTATACCTGATCATCTGACATCATCTGCACCTGTTTCTCACTGGTTCCTGCCCTACGTTAGATGTTCTATGAATGATTCATAGGTCACTGTGTGGCTTAAAGAAAAATCCGTTCGATCACGGCTCAGATTTGATCATGACAAGTTGCCGTCTCATAATAAAATAAGTTAAATGGTGATGAGGACGTAAAGGTCTTGGGTCATGAATTTCTTTCAACCTTTGCATGCTTTATGCAACATTTTGGATAGATTGTTATGGGAAAAAATAATCAACGTTGACCATGAACTATGAATTTCTCTGTCCAAATCTCCAACTTCATACAATTTAAAACTGGGAACGTTGGTAGAGTTGAACAGCTCATGCTCTGATGTTCTTCTGTCCCTCTCAGAAACGTTGGAGATGCGCAAGCTGGAGTTCCTCAGGCAGCCAGACTCGGTGTCCAGGGTGGTGGGTGAGAGCGTGCTGCTCCCTTGCGTGGTGAGCGGATTCCCTACAGCCTACGTTCGCTGGATGCGAGACGACCGCGTCCTGGATGACAGGTAGGCGCAAGAACGGCATCGCTCGTGTCCAAAGCGGTGCAGAAAACATGCGGTGTCGAGTCTCTTTTATCTCATCTACTGAAGTGCCAACTGGTGGTAGCGACAAAGCTTGGGTTTCTCAGCATCTGACATTCTGATGTTCTACACGAACAGTAAGCTCATCGCTCAGTAGCACATGTTTGAGGAGTGTGTGTGTGTGTGTGTGTGTGTGTGTGTGTGTGTGTGTGTGTGTCTGGCTGGCTGCTGTTGACTTGGCACCGCGTAGCAGCCTGTCCCAGCTGCTAGAGTAAATAATTAGAGGGATGGCGCCTGCTCTGAGAAGTGTTAGTGCCATTCAGAATGCGAGCGTCTCTCACCACACACACACACATACACACACATTTGTGATGTTAACAAAAGACAATCGCAGGTCTTTAAGACGTATGAAATTCCGAATAAATCAAAAATAAAGCCTTGTATTTACAAGTATTTGGGATCCACACAAATCCTAAATATTTTCACGGTCTGGTTCATATTCTCGCGTTCGAAAGTGATGTATTTACGTAATAACTGTGTGTTTTATGGAAGCGTATAATTCTCAGCCATTGACTCTGACAGCGACTAAACACGCTGCTTGGTTTAAGTGGTATCTCACACACACACACACACACACACACACACACACACACACACACACACACACACACACACACACGAGGGGTGGTGTTATATCGGATATAATGACAGTTTTGATTATTACGGGCGACAAAAAAATTAGTACCGTTATGATTCCAGGAGCTGTAAAAAGGCGCGCAAGTGATATTGTTGGGTTGTTAATGAATTTTGTATAGCAAATGATTCTGCACAAATTGGCCTTTTTGTATCAAAACGACTCGAATTGTTTTTATTCATCTTAAGGTAAGTATCGTAAATATTAGTATTATTAGTACTATTAGATTTTGTCAACATTGTGATCATTATGTATAACTAAATAGCATCATAACTACATAACTATAGACACGGTTGCCATGACATCAAAATAATATCATTATAACTGCTGGAACAGAGTAAAGGCATAAGAACATGAGTAGAATATTGCCATAAGCATGAAAACAAAATGTATATCTATCTCTCTCTCTCTCTCTCTCTCTCTCTCTCTATATATATATATATATATACATATATATATATATATATATAGTATGTAATAAATATATTATACCAGTTTAATGTAAAGCAGAATGTAAACAGCATTTTGCCATGTAGACATCGTATGTAAATAACATAAACCATAACTATGTGACACACAAGTAATTCAAGATTCAAAGAACTTTATTAATCCCAGAGGGAAATTGCTTTGTCTTGGTTACAGTTGCTTGCCGGAGTAATAGATTAGACAAGGAAACAAGATTAGGGGAAAAATTGAAATTAAAGATGAATTTAAAACTTAAAATAATAGAAAATAGAATGAAATATAGCAGGCAGTAAGTTACATATCGCACTACAAATAATTAATATACAGATATTGCACTTGGAATGGAAAAGAAAGAAATTGCACAAATGGTACTGGGAATCAGATATAGCACTGATTGGAACTGATATTGAGCTGTGGGAACAGGAGTGTATGAATGTAATATTGTATACTGACAGTCCCTATCCCGTAGTGTAATCACCATCTAATCAGCTCCATATGCAAAACTTGGCACACGTGTACAATTTTGAAGGTTTCCAATTTGCTAAAGAATAATTTCAGCACAAGCTTAATATATAATTAACCAATTAAACTTCACTATCTGATAATGTTTTGCATCATATTTCTCCGTCGCTCACTCTGTTCATCTGTTAACTTTTACACCACCAGAGGGAGCACTTTCAGTTCAGGCAGCATGCAATATTGCAGACACGGTTTTTTATTTTTTTAATGAAGACAGAGAGACAAAAGCATTCTTTTCTACGGCCTTACTGTTATTTGGTTTATTTGTCTTTACTTAATTTCTCACACCTAATGAATTTTGATGAGTTTGTGCCAATGGAATTGTCCATGAATCTTCAACTGAGAAAAATTGTGACCTTATCACTAACTATTAACAATTAGTTGATTATGGATTGTGAACGTGTTCACCTGTTCAATTGCTCATTAAAAAAAAAAGGTATATTTGAGACATAAACCCTTGTGACTGTTTAAGGGGTCAATTTATACAAAATCGAAAAATGTGCACCACTAAGGCTAGAGTCACCCCCGGCAGGAAAATCATTGGGCAGCTAAATGCCAAAGAAGATCAGTGAGATAGAGCTGAAATAAATCTATATGAAGAGGAGCCAAGAATCGACGGTGACTATGATCGCTCTCACAGCTAGAGCCTGAGAAAGTTAACATCCTCGTCCTGAAGAATTCATGACTGTGCTTCATGAACATGGTTTTACGTTGTCATCTGTTCTTCACCAACCGCTTGTGGGTTACACATCAAAGTACATTGACTGTGGAGAAGGCACAGGAGCGCATGTGATGGTACAGAAGGGCTGCGTTCAAAAACACGAGCACTTGCGAAACAATTACGCGAGTTTGGCCTAGTTCATGAGAACGTTCAAATGTCATATTGGTGACCGTGTCAGTCGCCGTCTGGAGCTCTTCATCATGTGCTTCCCTGCATCTACAGTGCAGCTCAGGCAATGTTGGGGAACGCCATAACCCATTCATAGGAAAGCGCCGTGGGTTTAAAGATGTCGCTATGTTGGATGCAAGTGTGCAAGTATTTCGTAGCATAATAATCATGCCAATACTAAATCTAGCGTTTTATTCTTTGGTAGTTTGAGTTCGGCAGCACACTGGTGGTCAACCTGAGGCTCAAATTGGCGTTAACATGCATCAGTGTGGCATTAAAAAGCATAAATATTGTTTCTAGATTGAACATGGATAGCTGCTGTATTGAATCTCTCAAGGCTAAAAAAAAAAAAAAGTCTCTGTATTTAATGATCAATGAAACACGTAATAAAAACATCTGGAATGCACCTGTGACCATCTCCGTTTCCAAGTATCGACTGCCGGGTTAATGGATGAATAATAACCCTGCTGTTAATAATACTGTAACACGCTGTATAATTGCAGTATTCGTCCTCGTGATCATCAGTATCCTCATGGCATTCCTTCATTAATTACCAAATGTGCTTGTAGATCAGGAGGCACTGGAGGTAATTTCACCAGCAGACCTTCCTGTGACTTCATGAAACTGATTAGAGAGAGGACAAAAAAAAAAAACCCAGTAGATTTCCTTATCCGTGTGTGGTGATTCCAGGACAGTGGGGGTAATTGGCGGGGTGCAGGGAGACTCGGATAGACTGAATGGACTAATTGGTCGTCTTTGTGATTAATTCCACTGTATCACCAGGTAACAGTTTAAATTTATGTTTCATATCTTTTACTATCGGTTACAGCGTGACTATATTTATTTATAGTACATTTTACATTAAAAAAAACAAAACCAAAAACTGGACACCAGCATTCTTGGCTACCATGTTTCAAATGTAACTTTAAAAAAAAAAAAAAAAATTCTGTTTTTTGTTTTCCTGGCAAAGGGAACACTTCTCAGTGGGACACATACTTGGCTTTAAATTTGTCCACGTTAATGAGCCTGAAAAAAAAAAACTGCCATCATTATGGTGTTGAACAAATAGGACACTTTGACTTGAGGGAAGGATCGGTACGTCAAAAAATGCTGCTTTTTGTCAAGAACATTTAGAATCCTGGATTCAGCATTGTGAAGACATCTTGGGGCGTTTTCACATTAGGGCCCGTCGATCGTTTCTGAGAACACTTAACCCCAAAGTCTGGTTCATTTTGGTCTGTGAGATCACAATCATTTCAGACTCGTGCCCAAGTCTGCTTTAGGAGGAGGTCTGGGGCAAAGTACAGTGAACTCTAGCATGGATTGAATAACATATGAAAGCCAATTGAACCTGGAAGTAGATGCTGTATAACCTGAACTCATCTGTGCCGTCAGTTTCTTCTGAAATATCTCGTGTGTGTGTGTGTGTGTGTGTGTGTGTGTATATATTTTAATATATATATATGTATAGTGAGTGTGTATACATACATACATACATACATACATACATACGTACACAGTGTAATATATTATACATATAATTATACAGAAACTAACGGTGAATTTACAGTATGTGCAATATCATGAATAGACATATGATTAAATATGAGTAACTTA
>QMIH01000320.1:86030-96106 GCA_003987875.1 Clarias batrachus
TATATATATATATCATCATCACCATATTCCCATATCATAAATCATAACTATGTAACTCACAAATAAGTAATCACTAACTAATCTGCTCCATACACACAACTTTGTATGTTTGCAGTTCATCCAAAAGTACTCAAACTTAAGGTATACTTAAACTGATAAAACTTTACTAACCAATAATGTTTTGCATCATATTTCTTCATCGCTCATTCTGTTAATCTGTTAACTTTTACACCACTAGAGGGAGCACTTGCAGTTCAGGTAGCTTGTGATATTGCAGACTTGAAACAGAAGTGACATCCTTTGACCTACAAAACCATAGCCGATAAATTAGAAAGGCATGCGAGAACATCCCTCGTGACATTTTTTTAACATAAAAAATATCAATAATATTAGGAGTAGAGCAAAGGTTAACTTTCTCGTTCTCTTCTTCTCGGGTTTTCGCCTAAATGCATTTATAAAAACAAAATATAAATACCAAAATAAAAATAAAGAAACGATTTTGGGTTTGTGTGGTCATAGATAAGTGCATGTCGATGGACTGTGGGAGGGCATCTGATTACCCAGAAGAAACGTACTTAGAAGAGGGAGGGAAAAAATGCAAACTCCACCCACATATACCAGAGATGAGATTTGAACCCCCAACCCTGGAGAGGATCCTCATGCATTAACCAAAGAAATTAGTTGCATTTTCAGAAACTTTCATTACTAGTTTCTACACTGCCACAAGATATAAGCCACATCAGTGATCTGTAACTTTCTAGCAAGAATGCAAATGTGTTTCCTCGGCATCCTCTCGACGCACTCACCGAGATAAAAGGGCACTATGCCATTCTCCAATAAACAACCTACTGGTCCTGAAAATATTTGTTGACATTCTGTTTCTGCTCCACACTGACGATGACGGGGAGTGATTGTTGTAGCTCGCGCTGATGTCTGCCTCTGCGTCGCCGGAGACGGAAGTGTGATTGAACTTGTTACGGGGATTAGAGGTGCTAAACGGGAGAGACGAATTCAGAGAGAGGCAGAGGAGACTGATGAAAGTGTAGGGGAGAGAGATGAAAGCGTACGCCTCCACGTTGGCTGCAGGTGAGCGAGCGGATCTGAAAATTGCCTTTTGTCCAAAGCGTGACTCCACCACTTCAGACAGACTTGACGGATCAGGAGGATGTCGTTAAGTGCTTAGGCTTTGTTCTGGAAAAAGATGGAAGGTATATTTGATATTTTGGTTTTAAGTAGCCAGGAGAACCCGGATTAATCCGCATGCATTTGTGCATTAATGGCTTAAGAAGATGTACGTTGTGAGAGAGAGAGCTAGAAGGTAGTACAGTCATGATGAGGTCACACTGGGGCATAAAGCAGCCAGACACTCTACTTAACTAACCTGAGGGAACCTTGAGCAACTCCCTAATGGAACTCTCTATGCCTGTAAAGCCTCTAGAAAAGAGTCTTTGTACTAAATACATCATACTTTTCAAAGATACCAACTCGTTTTGGCTCAGGGAGGCTGCCAAAGCTTCTTATGAGTCTTAGCTGATCTCAGGAATAGATTTTCACATGGAACAAAGGTTGTGAATTTTGGCTCCAGTTACTTACTATACATTGCGGGTGACAAACTTCACATTTAATGTGTAAAGCAGAAAATTTGATAAAGGACAAGACCTACTGTAAAGTACTTATATGCAGCTCAATTTTGATATTGGAAAAACCCAAACCATTCCTTTAAGATCTTCTCCAAGTTCTAAACACTATCTTAAGCACCGACCAAAATAAAATCAAAGGGAAATCCTGTCTGAGGTGAGCAAAATCCGAGGAACCAGCTTCTAGATTTAGTAACCCCTGATGGTGAGGGTAACTAGAGGAACATTGTCAGCAGAAAGCATGGTCTATATAGTGCATCTTCCTGTTGTTTCGAATGTCAGCGCGGCCTCCGTTCACGTTTCCTTTAAGCTCTTTGAAGGAATAGAAAGAGATTTTGCTTATGAAGTATTGCGTTTCACAGACAATGTCTGGGTCACCGATTCACCCACGAGGTAGAAAAGCTTTTCACTCGGACTGAATAGAATCATCTGGACCCAATAAAGCGGATGAATAATGCATGGGCAACGGGGCTGACGCTGCATGTAAATCATCCCTCATGCCTGGGACCGTCTTCCTTTTTTCCTATCGCGAGTCCCACCTTTAAATGTCATGATGTTTATTGTGTTGACACTGCTTGGCGAGGACGGTCAGAAGCAGGGCAGTGTTTGCGCAGTTGATGTAGCGTAGCTGTGCCACTTTAGCAGCGAGATCTAAAGACTGTGTGAAGGTTTCTTTTTTTTTTTTTTTTTTTGAGACTGCCACTCTTCTCCGCTCGTTCTCTGGAACACCATTTAAAATCCAATTTGGGGTCAATCACCGTACACTCGCCGCTGTCCTACACGGAGGAGGGGCTGGAAGACTGCGAGAGTGGCATTGGGAAAACCGCTTATCAATGTTAATGGGCTGTAATTTCTGCTGCTTTTCCGTGCAGTGTCAGTATTATTACAAGATTAACAGCGAGCGTCTGCTCTTCCCCGGTTCATTCATTCTGCATGGGTAATTTATGTCATCGGTATTAGTGCAGGGCCCTGAAAGTCCAGCCAAGACGCCCTGGTCTTCTTTAGTGTATGCTGGGAAAATTTTTGCTCACTAGTCCGATATTTTTTTTTTATTAACTCTGGAATGGCACCAAATGTCCGGACTCCTTCGCCATCAGCCGAGCTAAAATGAGGTCCAGGGTGACTCACTGGCTGAAGATAATATAAGGCTTGGAATAAATATAGACTGGGATAACTTGTTGAGGGATAAACAGCGATGGTTGGCACAGGACACTGTACGATTCCAGCTGCTTTCTGTTAATGCATAATTCCATAAATGCCAGTGTGCCTGTGTAAAGTTTAACAAAACATTGTTGATGACTAGATGGGGGAATTCGGGTCACGAGAAAGCAAGTAGGCATGATGGCGTAGGGATAACACAGAGGTCTCGCACCTCCTGTGATTCTGTACATTATAAGCGGTATGTAGAATGCGTGAGGGAAAGCAAAGTTGGTGGGACCTGAGCATACTGTATGAACCCGGGAATTAAATTTTGCAAGAAATTTGCCTCGGCATGCCAAGCATACGAGCAAACGAACTGAGCCGAATCGAACGGCGGTAAAAATTGCACATGCATTCGGGACCCACTTAAAACTTATTTGCATTAACAGTAAGCGCAGAGTTTTTACAAATTTATTTTGTGTGGCTTTTTTAAGCATTTTTTTTTCCTTTTGTGCAAGATCTAGTGGAGACATATCACCATGGGTCCCAATAATGTTAGCAATTATGATAATAATGGTAGCATGAAAAGGGTTTTTATTTTATTTTATTTTTATATTTTTTAAAGCAGCTAGTGCCAAGAGGAATCATAAATTAAGGTTAAATGAGGTTTAATTTCTATTTGTTTCATATTTTACTAAATTTTCTTTTTTTTTTTTAATGTATTGATTGTTTTTATATCCAAAACTATGATTATAATGTTTTATATCTTTGAGTGCCGGGAACAGATTATCTGCATTTACATTATTTCTTATGGGAAAATGCATTTTGCAATACGCCTCTGGACGGATTAAATTTGTATGCCAAGGTGCCACTGTAGTGGTTTTGATCTGTGTGTGGACGTTTCTTTTTTCCCCTGTACTCACCCTTCCTATTTTCCAGATGTGTATTGGCCCCTCCATGCACTGAACAGCTGGCTGGTCTATCTCCAGCACACTGCATCTTTTGTCTTAGATCTCTAACGTCTGCATATTACACAGGTCGAGGCTTTGGGCTGTATCGTTACGATCTAATCAAAATATCGGTGTGCCAGCAGAATTCCTGGCAAAACAAATAGACCATGGTACACAATGCCTTCCAGGGGTCTAGCAGCCAAGTAAAGCAAAAACAAATCTTCTCATTCTTAACATTGGACGTGCCATATTGATTTTTTTTTTTTTTATTCCCTACAACTTTTCAATTTCTTTTCGAGAAGATATATCATCGAAGGTGTTGTTTTGTGGGAGCATGCATTAAACTGGACACCCAGACATAGTAGTTTATAGCCAACTGGCTGAAAATAACAAGTCACACTTTTTGAGTCTTTTGAGCTCGAGTTTGACGACTGCAGTGACAGCTTTTCTCCACCAGGGGCAGTTAGTGTTATCAATCCCAGTGGATGCATCTCATGAGCAAAGTAGTCCAGTTTTCATCAGCAGCTCAATCAATCAATCAAGTTTGTTCTGGATTCTTTAATGATTCGTGATGGTGTAGATGCTTGGACGTTGTCAGGAATTTCAAAGACCAGGATTTAACAGAAGAATAGCAGCCTCGTTGTCTACAATCTTAATTGTCATCAGTGTTCACTTATCACCAGAGCTGCTCTCCAGTCACCAGCTTAGTCTCGAGCCGTTACTGTGGAGGAGTCGGAGAAGTGACGGTGAAAATTGGTGACTAATTAAAAGGTCTTTGTCGGGGGACAAGCTTTTGCTTAATGCATTTTTAATCAATTCATGTTCTCCCTCTTCAAACGCTACCAAAGACCACCTCTGGTAAATGTCCTTTTTAAATTAGGATACCACTTCTGCTGATTTTTATTTCAGTGAACTGTTGCATTAACCAGGCGGAACGCATTTTAAGCATGGTGCTCGATCTTGTGAATACAGACCACAACAAACCTCATGGAACTCACGCACTGATGCTCTGCAATTCTTGTCTTATTTTTATTCCGTAAAAAGAATTACATCATCGCCTTTAAAAAAAAATAATAAAAAAAAAAGGACACAGGAATGTTCTGTGGTCTTGTGCTTGGCAGTATGGCTTATGTTTGGTTTGGCCCGGACCAGAATGACAAAGGACCCCTTTATGAGAAGCACTGAGAGCGCGTTTTCCTGTGGGTTTGTGTTTGCGCGAGTGCCAGAGCTGTCCAATGGCTCTCTTGGAGGGGTTCGTGTTTGAGCGACTCGCTTCCTAAAGAACATTTAGTGCTGTATCCAAGCCAAGGAGCGAAACTTTCGAGTACGTCCTCAGCAATCACGTCACATAGTATGTCGTTTTGTTTCGTGAAGGAGGGGTGAGGTTCTACCTAAAAGCATGTTGAAATTCTTCTGCGACAGTCGATCACACCTGGCTGTGCACTGGAGTGTGTTTCTGTGTGTGTAATCAGAACTCCAATGCGAGCCTATGATCCATATACCCTGCACACAGCAGATGGTCCAGGTCAGAGAGAGATGTATGGATGGTGTACAGAGAGGGAGGTGCTCTGTGCATAAAACCGTAGTGTTAGTGGCTCTGGGATTTGAGTCGATCGATAGCTGGTGGATCAGGTTAAGCAAAGGAACTGCTGTCGCTGCACCTCTGTGTTAACGCTACAAGAGGCCAGAATACTTTTTCTCTATTTCTCTCTCTTTTTTCTATTTATGTCTCTCTCTCTCTCTCTCTCTCTCTGTCTATTTCTGTCTGTCTTTCCTGTCTTTCAACTCCGCACTACCTCCTCTGGCAGCCGATCTTTCTTTCTTCCCCTGTCGCTCATTCTAGCTGTCTCATCAGCTGTTCTCCTTCAGCCCATTGATTTTCTTCTCCGTCCCAGTCTCCTGTTCGGTCACTGCAGTCAAACCCCACCCCCCTTCGCCACATGTGATCAGGAGGTTGAAAGACAAAGCATAAAGCGTAATGTGAATGTAAATAATTGATGGCTTGTCCTGACACAGGCTTTCTACTTTCTTTCTCGGGTCATAAACATAACCATTTGGTGCGGGACAGTTGCCATCAGGGACAATTTGATCTCAACAATCCCTTCAGAATCCTGTCTTCATCCAGATGCACACATCAGTGACTGTATTTAATAGCATTAACCTGAATGAAAGTGGACACAAAGCATCCTGCTGCTTCTGTTTGTTAGATTTCGACCCTTCAGCAGGAAGTGCACTTCGGTATTGACCAGGTTCTTTCTTCTCTCCTTTCCTGTCCGCAGCGACAGCCGCTTTGAGCTCCTCGGCGGAGGCAGTCTACAGATCTTTAACTTGACCCAAGAGGACGGAGGGATGTACCGCTGCCTGGCGGATAACGCGAACGACTCCATCGAGGCCCGAGCCGAGCTCACGATTCAAGGTAACTTCAAAGCAGCATGCGGCGTAACCCTTCTGCGGTGTAACATGCAGCAGGTGGGCGTTAAAGCGCTAATCTGTTGGTTGTACGTTCAGTACCGTCATCACATGGTTTGAGGTGGTGACTCGAATGGATTGAGATGGATTAGTTGCTCAGCTGCTACGCCTCCTTGTATGATCCACATTGTGCTTGCAAATGTCTCATGGGATTCACGAAAGCCACCTCTAAATGAGTATTGATGGTGTCCAGACGATTTTGATGTTTTCCCTAAATGTGTGGATAATTTGAATGTAAATAAGCTGCATGGATACTGATGTGCAATAATGCGTTTCAGCTCAAATCACTAAATTAATTTCTAGCAGATTTTTTTTTTTTTGCCCAAGTTACAATGTCCTTTGTTTTTTGAGCCCCAGGTTGATGCTGTGTGTAAGAAAGCACTTTAGCGCATGTACTTTTATCGCAAGCATACTTTTCATCTCGATAGACGTTTTATGGAAACTTGTGTAAATTTACTTATGGAAACATTTATTTCATTCTTGTTTTATTGAATCAGTTTTTAAATTAGGTTTTATTTGCTGGCACATGTTACCTTCTGTAAACTATAGAAAGATTGCTAGATAGATGAATAGATATTGTACAGCGTGGGCCATTTATATGGATACACCTTAATAAGATGGGAATGGTTGGTGATATTAACGTCCTGTTTGTGGCACATTAGTATATGTGAGGGGGCAAACTTTTCAAGATGGGTGGTGACCATGGTGGCCATTTGGAAGTCGGCCATCTTAGATCTAACTTTTGTTTTTTCAATAGGAAGAGGGTCATGTGACACATCAAACCTATTGGGAATTTCACAGGAAAAACAATTGTGTGCTTGGTTTTAACGTAACTTTATTCTTTCATGAGTTATTTATAAGTTTCTGACCACTTATAAAATGTGTTCAATGTGCTGCCCATTGTGATGGATTGTCAATGCAACCCTCTTCTCCCACTCTTCACACACTGATAGCAACATCGCAGGAGAAATGCCAGCACAGGCTTCCAGTATCCGTAGTTTCAGGTGCTGCACATCTCGTATCTTCACACCATCGACAATTGCCAAAGATAAAAGTCTAAGGGGGTCAGATCGGGAGACCTTGGGGGTCTTTATTAAGGTGTATCCATATAAATGGCCCACCCTGTAGATAAATAGATATAGTTCTCCATTCATATCAAAAGAAATTTGCAGGGTATTGTAAATGTGTGTGCCAAAATTGCTGCTACGTCTTTGAATGTCCTTCATGATTTATATAAAGTCAGGTCCTTGAAGAAACCTCAATCAGATTTGGCCGATCCGAGTCGTCCCTTGTGATGTAAATTTTGGTTCCTTCCCTGAAGGCGTTGATGTACTCTGCCACGATGCAGAACAAATCAATTTAAAGGGTTGTTTATTCCTATTGCTATCAGTTTCATTAATGACCATTAGTAATTATGAATTGTGTTGATATTTATTTGTCTTGTGTTTGTCTGATGTGTGTTGCAGCTCGATGTGAACCAAAAGTGTCTCTTGGGAACCTATATTATTTGTTATTGCAGTATCTAAGGGCGTTTTTACATTAGAGACCGGGGATTGTTTCTGAAAAACACTCGACCCCAAGATTCGATTCATTTTGATCAGTGAGAACACAAGAGTTCCACGCTAGGGAACCGTTCCCGAGTCTGGTTGAAAAGCTTGTTCCTGGACACGGTGCAAATCAGTTGTGCCTAATTGCGAAAACGCCCAAAGCAGTCAACTTTAGTCATATTTAATTATTTTAGTCATTGTGTATGATCTCATATAAGCAGCAGTTCCTCAGCTCCACCCATTTGTGCTCAGCTCTGCTGGTGGGGGTGGGGCTCAGCAGTAGCTCATTTACACAGACACTGAAACGGCATGTTGGGAAGAGGAGTGAAACAGGGAGTTTAACATGTGAAAGGGCGGATTATCTGAAGGGTATCTCAGCTGGAGCTTATGGGAGCCCTGAGACTCGTGTTAAGTTGTTAAAGAAATGGTAAAATATGGGACCTTTAATATAGCGTTCATAGTGTAATGTAGTGCAACACTGAAACATTACAAAATGTCAGAATGAAAACTGAATTATGGTTTTAAAATGACATAAATACAGACATTTCTTTATGTTAAGCATAACGAGAGCGTAAGAAAAAAAAAATGAGGCCGTACCAAAACCGACCCCAAGCTTTAAGGCTTTTTTAAAGTGATCGCCAACATTCTGAGATCATCTCTTTCATAAGCGTAACTTTACAAAGAATCAATACTTGCCATTAAATTGAGCGCGATGTAAGAACAACAAAACAAAAAGCCAGTATATGGTTTTCTACAGGACGTTCAGCTTCTACAGCTCTTTCCTGAGCCCGTGTGTGCTTTCTAAATGCCATTGTTCTTTAATTGGATTGTCGGCTTTCAGCACGCTTAGGCCATGTTTACACAAACAGGTAAAGAACTGAGACTAATGGCTGGGATTGCCGTGACACTATAGCGAGTACGACACAAAGGAAGCCGTCTGTAATGCGCATGTACGTGTTGTGTCGGAGATGAAGGGTGCACAAGGAAGCACAAAGCGGGTGTGAAATCAGGGAAATGGCGCAGGACCCGGATCTCCTTCCCGCTCTTCACACTTCATGAAAATACACAAGTGCGATCCTGGGTGTGTGACGAGCGGATGAGAGCGACCGAGAGCCTTGGCGGCGGCGTGGGCGGGAGAGTTATTGTGTGGATGCAGCAGTGCAGGGGCCCAGCTCACAATTCACAACATGGCAGAGCGGTGCTGCGCCAAGGCTTCAGCTTTCCAGTTCTCTTTTACCTCGTAATTTTCCTTGGCGTTCCGCAGAACCCCAGAGATGAGCTTCTCTCACGGGCTTCCTTTCAAAAGCGTTGGAACCGATGCAAGGGGCTGTCACCGGACCGAACGATCCAGAAAAAGAAAAAAAAAAAACGCCTTTGTGGTAATGAAGTCCTCTCTAGCCAGCTGCATGGCGGGATTGACGGCTCTCTCTGTTTCTGCACAGACGGGACAGAAAGGCGCTTTCAAAACAGCTTTTTCCCACATCGCGTCCAGCTGATTTTCTTTCAGCGCTCTTTAGTATGCGCCATGTGGCTTATTTCTTTTGGATATGTTTGTGCTGTCGCAAGAAATTTCTTTTTTTTGATCACTTAATTTACTTTACATGAATTGAAACCTGACCCCGTGCCATTTGAGGAGTTTGTCATGTGCTGCCAAGTATGAAAAAAAAAGTTGATAATTGAAACAAAGCGTAATTCTTGATCATTAGCTAAACCCGTATGTTATGCTTTCTCTTATATTAAAAAAAAAAAAAAAGCTGGGTTGTTTTGGATTTTTTTAAAGCAGATGATGGCATGTTGGTTAGTCGCTCAGAAAGCGGCTGATGTGGACGCTTTGCCCATTTAAGTGTAAGTTTTGTCTTGCCAGCTGAGGTTAAAGACGAGAGCGACAGCTTGAGGCCCCAGTGAAAGGCGAGCTGCAAGGAGGTGCAGGGTAACTACGCTGCCTTTCGCTTTATTGGAGCTGGCAAGACAATAAATTGGGCCAGAGCACACAGTAGGTTTTAATTACGGATTGGTGCGATTGGTGCGTGCTGGAGCTCGAAGTCTTTATTGTCAGGCCCCCCAGTTGCACTAATGGGAGTGTGTGTGTGTGTGTGTGTATGTGTGTGTGTGTATGTGTGTGTGTGTATGTGTGTGTGTGTATGTGTGTGTGTGTATGTGTGTGTGTGTGTGTGTGTGTGTGTGTATGTGTGTGTGTGTATGTGTGTGTGTGTATGTGTGTGTGTGTGTGTGTGTGTGTGTGTATGTGTGTGTGTGTATGTGTGTGTGTGTATGTGTGTGTGTGTGTGTGTGTGTGTGTGTGTATGTGTGTGTGTGTATGTGTGTGTGTGTAT
>QMIH01000320.1:96157-159044 GCA_003987875.1 Clarias batrachus
TGAGTGAGTGAGTGAGTGAGTGAGTGTGTGTGTGTGTGTGTGTGTGTGTGTGTGTGTGTGTGTGAGACATGTAAGCCGTAATAAACCCACATATGTTACCCACAATGTTTCAAAGTATTCCAGCGTGCACGGGAAAGCATGTAGGTGTTCGCATTCTATATAATATATACACATATACTGTATGTGTGTGTAGGTGTGTGTGTTCCAAGCCTTATAGCAGTTCATGATTTACAAGTTTGCTCTCTTATTAAACTTTCATCACCTGCGTCCAAGTTAACATGCTGCACATGATCGGCTCTACCTCCAGGCCACTGTTTGATGTCGACAGACTTGATGTCAGGAGCTGTGGTTTCTTTCTTTCTCTCTCTCTCTCTCTCTCACACACACACACACACACACACACACACACACACACTCACTCACTCACTCACTCACTCACTCACTCACTCACTCACTCACTCACTCACTCACACATACATATCGAGGGTACAGGAGTTTCGAAAATGAGAAGAGCTTCTGTGGAGTTCTGTGTGCTTTTGTTAAAGCTTCTTTACACAGAAAACAAGGTACGAATTGGAGCCAATTTTAATCAGTTTAATCAGGCTTTTGTTGACCGATTCAATTGATTTTTTATTGACACTTCACTTATTTAGCTGAAGCTACAGATGTCCTAAAATGGACGTATTCATTAAAATATATATTTTTATATAGACTTCAGCAAAACATGCGAACCACTTTCATCTTTCTCAAAACTCGTTTTTTACAAGAGTATCGCTACTTCCTCTTTTGAGATGGTGAGAGATTAGTGCAATACTGCCACCTACAGGACTTCAGCAGGAGGCTAATGAAGATTAGCTTAATTTTAATTAGTGTACTTATTTTATTTTTGTTTTTTGATGCCCCCATACTGATTCAAAGTTCTTTTTATTCAACAATTAGTTTCTTGAATAATACAGATGAGTGTTTGAAAGAATGTGATCATGACGAAGATTCTGGAAAAATTTAAATACACAAAGAATAGCCTTACAGATGGCCTTGTGAACTTGTGATGAGTGCGATACTGCCACCTACTGGACTTTATTTAAATAAGATTAGCGCGCACATTTCCTCTGTTTTGTGTCTTGATACCCCATACCGATTTAGCTCTTTTTCGTTGAACATAATTTATTTAATGCAATATATATTATTTCTTATGCAAATGAGTATTGAAAAGAAAATGAAGATGAGCAAGATTCTGGAAAAAAATCAATAAGCAACAAAGAATGATATTCTTACAGATACTGAAATTCCTTCAAATATAAAATGCAATATTCCCATATACGTATATTTTACAAGATTATCACTTCTTCTTTTAAATTTGTGAGCGGTTTGTGCAATACTGCCACCTACTGGACTGGACAATCTTGGTAGACAAGACATGACGTTTAAACAATCAACAAGAAAAGTCGCAGTTTATTAGTTTAACATTTTGTAGCTCTAATGCTTTAAAACCTGCAAGAAATGTAGCAGCATGAGGCAAAATATAATTCCTAAAAATCTAATCGAATTTAGTACTGATTCAGAGCTGTAGTGGTTATTTTCCAATTCGGTATTTGTTGAGAGTGATGTATTCCTCCTGTAGTACTGGGTCGTATGTCAACGCGATAATATCATCATGTCCCAGGATGTTTGTTCCATCACAGGCTTTTGTCACTGACTTAAACACAACCTTTATGCACGCAGGAAGTGCTCGGGTTTTTCATCTGTGTTTTTTTTCCACCGCACGCTGTTGCGGATGAAGAAGTGTCAGATGTCAGAGATTTGAGTGGTGCTCATGTTGGACAAACCATCTGTCTGGCGCGGAGGTGGTGGGAGTGTGGAACCAGCAGCGTGTGACAAGTGTTGTTCAGCAGGTTGGGTGTGCAGATCTCATCAGCCTCCTGGAGGACGCGTGGAGAGCTGTTCATCATTTTAGCCTTGCCATGTCAGTACTTCAGAGATTAGAAAATCATTAGTGAAGGGACAAACAAGGGCTCTGAGAGATCCTTATGGGATTTCTAGAGGTGATAACATCGCTGATGAGATTGTTTCAGCACAAGAGAGAGAGTGATAAAAAAAAAAAATTACTTCAGCATTTTTTTAATTATTAATGCAACAGTAAGGAAACTGTATGGCAAATAATGTGGCATGATCCTGATGAAGTGTATCCTGTTCATGATGATGATCTAAGTCATGGACTTGCTTTGGACTTGCTAATCTGGAAACGTCCGTCATCTTAGCATACCGTAACATAAAATATACCAAGCAATCACGTCCAAAAGTACCCTCCGCCCCCACCCAAAAAAATAAAAAATTCTTGTAGTAGAAGATTCTAATAGGAAAAGCAAAGCACTGGAGTTTATTGTAAAGATTCAGGGGACAAACCTGGTCGAATTCATTCCTTAGCAGGAGGCTAATGAAGATTAGCGTCGTATTAATTAGCATACACAGTTCTTCTGTTTTGTTGCTTAAATACTGTACCTCGTACTGATTCAATTAAAGCTTTTTTTATTCAGCCTAATTCACTTCATGTAATAAATTCTATAATAATACAGATGAGTATTTTAAAGAATATGAAGATGACAAAGATCCCAGGAAAAAAACCTGGACAAGAAAGAGAGAATGATGTCTTTTCAGTTATTGAAGTATTATATTGTTTGTATTCCATGCAGTGTCTGGAGTGTATCATATATATTTTTTCCGTCACGTTCTGGAATGTTATGGGATGTATTGTGTAAATTCAAGATCTATACTCTCAAGTCCATTTTGGTTGCTACAAAACATTCAGTGGGTGCCAATATTTATGCACACCACCGCATTAGATGGTATTCCTTTGCTTGGTGTGGTCCGCTTGCTGTGTTGGTGTTCATGCTCCTGCAGTGGTGTGTAGATGTAGACTCCGGCACTGTGTGTGTGTGTGTGTGTGTGTGTGTGTGTGTGTGTGTGTATACACGTGTGTGTACTCTATTTGGGCTAAATGGTGCGTGGCAGTGAAGGGAGTGCTGCAAGCAGGATTACTCCCTCTAGCAGATAACGAATGCTGCAGGAAATCGGCATCCCTAGGCAGTCCCTCATCACCACACACACATACACACACATACACACACATACACTGCACATACACTGCACATTCTAGGTCCCAGCTGAGGAACCAAACATGACTCGCTGTATATACAGTGTACTGTATCTTACCCCATGTTCAACAGTGGCACCCAACCATTTTTTTAAATTATTATTCCCTAACCATATATTCGTCCATCCAGGGTTTATACAAGGTACAGGCATGAGGGCATAGAGTTTATTCCTGGGAACTTGGGGGCACAAGGTGGTGAACCAACCCATTACAGGACACAAACACACACACTTGCACTTCCAATCAGACACTACGGGCAATTTGGAAATGCCAGTGCATGTCTTTAGTGTGTGAGAGGAGACTTGAGTACCTGGAGGAAACCCAACATGCAAACACAACACACACAGCAACCAGAGGCGAGATTTGAACCTCTAACTCTGAAGGTGTAAGGCGATGGTGTTAATCCCTAAGCCCATGTGCCACCTTAATTTTATATACCTGATAAATATTTTTATCAGGTAAAAAAAACATTATAATGTAAATTGTTAGTTGTTTTCGAACTGCTCGCTCACGCACCATTGGGGGTGACGTAACACACTCGGAGGACAGCGCTATCCGTTCCCTCCGCTTGCGTGAGCTCACAGACGCCCCTGACTGGCTGTAGAGTCGAGATTAATGTGGGAGCGTTAAGTACCTCTCATCCCTCCCCTCTGAGAGAGCTCGGCCAATCAGCTCTCTCTAGACCTCCGGCTGCGAGATGTTACAGCATCATCCGGGAATCGAACTGGCGATCTCTGGATGATAAGGCGAGCACTTAAAATTGTGCCACTGGGAGGCCCCAGCTAATTTTTTTTACCAATAAATTGCAGCTGTACCTCAACATATGAATTGAACCCATTCTGGAGGCGAGTTCTTAAGGCGTAATTTCATATTGTGAAGCATATTTTCTCATAGGAAATAATGTAAATGCAGCAAATCCGTTCCAGCCGCCCAAAAATATTACTGATATTACCAATTTCTAACACTAATCATGTTTTTGCATATAACAAAAAAGACATGTGAGTGAAGTAAAATATGAAATAGATGAATAGAATTAGAAAATGATGTTTTCTTCTTACCCATGGTGCTGTGTCGTCAGTAAATCTTGCAAAAAATACAAAAAGAATACATAAAAGAATGTGTAAACTCGCTTCACTTGGCTTTCCACTGACGCCAACGAGTTTTGAACGGCTCCTGGACGTACGCACAACTTGGGTTTCTATGCTATTTTAGTTTCTATGCTATTCTAGAAAAATTTGCGAGACAGGACGTTTGTATGCCTAGGAATCACTGTATTCAACTTTTAAAAATTCCAACAAACTTTCAGTTTTAAATGTAGAGTGCTTCATGATATGATTAATTATTATAATTATTATTTATTTTTTATTTGCCTTGCTCAAAGGTCCAACAGGGGCGACTTGGTGGGTGGTGGCAGGGTTTGAACCTTAATCACTGAGCTACCTTTGTCCCTGGAACGCTACAGACTGATGTTTCTCTAACTTAAACTAGCTAACTCTTTTTTTTTTTTTCTTTCTTTTTTTTTTGCCGTTGTTGGAGCAAATTTTAATCTGGTGTATCAGAAATCAATTGGCTAGCTTGCATTAGGCAGGACATTAGAATGCCCAGAGGTCCTCAAGGACACGACCGGGAACTTTTCACTCGCAGAATCCACACCTCAAGCGTATAATCAAGCAGAATTAGTCCTCCCTACTGATGTCCTGGCGGTGATAGCGTAAAGACGGTTGAAGTGAGCGAGACCGAATACAGAACAGAATCCCAAATACAAGCCAAGTGGGGCAGCTGTACATGACCCTCACTCGCCCTGCGCTGCATGACTTTACAGCAGGCGAGACGTGAATGCTACTGTCTTTGAAGAGATCAAACAAGTCTTTAATGCTGGATTTTCTTTGTCTTTAACGATCAGAAGGTGTTGAGATGTAATCGCTCCAGGCAGAGCTTTTACATTCAGTTCCTTTGCCTTTACACATATGTGGAAGCACATGGTTATGCAGCTATAAGTATGTCATTGATGCGCAAACAACCGACTGTGATTATTTTTCCTAATCTTCTCCGCACAAGTTTCTTATTTACAAGCCACTGACTCACTTATACTCTCTCTTGTCTCTGCAGTTCCTCCACAGTTTATTAAGAGACCGACCAACACCTACGCACACGAGGCTACGGACATAGTGTTCGAATGCGAGGCGACTGGATCCCCTTCCCCGACCATCAAATGGGTTAAAAATGGGGACGCCGTGGTTCCCAGTGACTATTTCCGGATACTCGTAAGTCTTGAGCTCTTTTATGCGCGTGTCAGAGATTCCATGAATGCAGGCAAATGATAACTGGCCAGTTCTCTCTGTGACTGATTATAAATGAGTACTGATCTGTGATTGCTGATGAGTTTGATGAGCTTGAGTTATGTGCGGCTTTGCAGAAAGAGCAGAATCTGCAGGTGCAGGGCCTGGTGAAGACAGACGAGGGGTTTTATCAGTGTCTAGCAGAAAATGAAGTGGGCAACATCCAGGCCGGCGCCCAGCTCATCATTCTAGACCAAGGTACACAGCTGTTGAACGTATGCTGTTTTGTAGTGCATCGAACTTAGCGTGCCTATAAAGACTGTTGCATGCTACAGATTTATGATTTGGTCCTTGCTTCCAAATATGTCATGCAAAATCTCCATATCCATATTTTAATAATTCCATCTATTGTGAATATTTAAATATGTGCACCGATTCTAACCTTCACCTTTTTTCACCTACATTTATTTAGTACTATTAAGTTATTAGTTGCGAAACAAACGTGATAATCCGGTCAGTACATTCATGTCGTCGGCTGACTTTATTTTATTGCCGCATGACGTTGCTGAGTCTAGACCTGAGCAACTGAAACAACCCCAGATCATAACACTGCCTGCAGAGGCTTGTACAGTGGACACTATGCATGATGGGTTTCCTTCTTACCCTGACGCGTCCATCGCTCTGGAATAGCGTCAGTTTAGACAGTTCACACCACATGACCTTGTTCTATTGCTCCAAAGTCTAATCTTTATGCTCCCTCACAAACTGACACCTTTATTCTGATTAGTCTCACTAATAAGTGGTATTTTTGTGGACACACAGCTGTTTAGTCCCAGCAATCACATACTGTATTGGTACGTGCTAAACTCGGAAGCAATCCTGTTAGTTCGCCTCACCTGTATGGAAATGCTGATGCTTTTATTATTAGACATAGCTCTTTTTTTATTTTATTTTTTTTACAATGCAGTTCAAGTGTTTACGTGATCTCCGTTCATAATTTCTTTCTGACCACATTTGTTCCACATAGTTGACCTTTTTTTTTTTTTTTTGGGATAATGTGCCGGACAGCTTGTAAACTAATTCCAGTAACTGTTTTCTTTGTCTGATGCATGCTAATAATGTGACCCTTCTTTTTTTGGTATGATGAGCTTCAGCTCTTGCTGATTATGGCCGCTTTAACGCTTGGAGTATTTACTTCAACTTACAACCACGCAGACATAGAGGACAAGTTGATGGTGTAATTTGTGTCTCACTAGTTTAACAGACAGTATAAGGGTATTTGTGATATGTTGGTTTGAAAAAAATTTTTTTTTAATGTCAACTGTGCAACATAACAGTATATAACACAACACATATTTTTCTGGGACGTGTTTTCCTGCTTTTATTCTGACTCCATTCAGTCGCACAAACAACTAAAGTTTTATTGCTTTTCTGCTTCTGAAGATACCGCGAACACTCCATCACCAGAGTTATTACTCCATTTTTATTTCATCTTTACAGCTGATCATAATAATTACGATCTTAGGAGAAAGCCAGACTGGTTACTTAGATGTTACAATTAAAAAAAAAAGAAAGAATTTTATGCTTATGATGTGTGTGCCTCGGGGGGCTGCTTTCTTCCATATCAGAGCAAAAAGACACTCGGGCCAAAGCTTTTCCTAAGAAAAGTGCGAAAGCTCCGTAAGGAGCACTGAACCATCACCGCAATTCCGACTCAGGCTGCTTGTGACCCACTTTAATATTGACCTGCAGCCTGTCACCTTTTCCCGCCGGGTTCTGCAGCTTGTGTGATGTGTAATATCGCTGCATCGTTGTACCACGTATCATTTCCCTCCATTGTGTGAGAACTAATCTGCTTAGTGCAGCCATGCGTATTGCTCCCCCCCCCCACTGCATCGGGTACAGCTGCAGGCCAGAGATCATATGCTAATAGAACTGTACCACTTCATGCCTCTTTAGGGTTGCTCGGAATTCAGACTTTAGGATTAGAAAGACTGGTCTTTTTGGACGAGTGGAAATTGCTGCCATTAATCCAGTAATGCTGTAAGTGAAGGATCTGGCGATCTTTATCTCTGCTCCCTTTCTGTCATTGGCACGTGTAAAATGAGTTTACACACCAGTGTGCGCATGTGTGCGTGTTGTGGATTTCGCAAAAACGTTGTTATATATTTTTATGGGCCATCCCCTTTGAAATTTGAGCATGTTTTATAACTTTATAAGAAAATGTGTTTGTTGTGAGATTTGTGCTGAAATTTATCAAGATGCTTCTCAAAACTACTGTACAAAGGTTTTTGAGCCTCCTCATTTCTTCATATTAATTTGCATGAAATTAAAGGATGTAGATGAAATTAAAGAAATGGGGGACATATGTTGTACTGTGACAGGCTGCAAAGTACCTTAAAGAATCTTTTTAATTGCTTATTTCCCCTCTCGTCTGTTCAAACCACTCGGCATTTGGCATCACCAGTACAGGTAGTCCCTGACTTATGAACGAGTCCTGTTCCGGGAGCACGTTTGTAAGTCGGATTTGTTCTCAAGTCAGACAAAGTGAGGTTTTGATACGCCTTCGACACGAATATACAATGTAAAGCACATCAATCCACTTGACTGCATCTCTGTCCCCTTCCCCCACACTGCAATGATGTGGCAGAAAAACGTGACTGCACCTAAGGAGATGAATCTCGCGCAGTATTGTCTCTGCACCTTTAAATCTCGAGGGGAAATCCCGGACGCCATTTTAAATGTTCTTTTGCACGCCTGGAGAACTATTCCTCAAGACTGCGTTAAAACATACAAGGAAGTCTGGCTTTGTCCGCTCATTCAGTGCTCTGTAAAGTAGGATCTGCGACGCAGGGCTGCACGGCTTTATATCGCAAATTGCCTTTTTAAAGCGTGCAGTTTTTAAATCACAAGTACTGCGGTTTGAAGTAGCCAGTAATGTTATTATTAATGAGGGTCCTTTTAAAAATTAGAAGGGAAAAATAAAGCCTAATAGCTGCCTCAGCCCTTCATAAGCTTAGGGTCATCATGTGTGCTGTGCCTGACAGCAAAGCACAACCATTACACTAACAAGCGCTAAATCTTTGATGCACTTCATCAGAGCAAGTGAGTAAGAGCAAGGTTAAGTAGACATAAAAAACAGCGGACTACATGTCTGATTTCAGGAAAACAGCAACCTGTGCTAACTTACAAAACAAAATCAGAACGAGAACACCGTGCACCATATGACATAAGAACCTGTGGGATGATAGAGCCTAGAGTTGACATCTCGATGCATCACATGAAGACCTCATTCAGCTCCAGATTATTGTATTTTTTCACTTGCGCTTATGGATAAAGCATGAGCTCAATAGAAATTCATCACGCACACCTTCTGTACACTCTGACCTTCATTTATTTACTTTATTAACAATCATTATTTCTAATAGATATCGAATCAAAGCTGACAAACCAAGCAGACTTAATAATAAAGAGAATTTGAAAACAAACAAAAAAAACTCAAGAAATCACCAGAAATGTACATTCACCTATTTTTAACTGATCAATGAATGTAGTAGCTGCTGTTCCTCTGTCTGTCCTGATTGCTGTTTTTATTAAATATACTACTTTTAATGTTCAAAACAATGTTTAAATTAGGGGCTCAAATGGTTAAGTTTCTGGTTTACTGATCAGAAGCTATGAATGGCTTTCATATTTGATTCGAGCCACGCCCAAATACACCCTACTGTACACCTTTTTAAGTAGCCTCAAGCATGATATGGAGTTACCGAATTTTGGGGTCAAGTTGTGCCTTGGCCCATAATGTGAAAGCCCCCTTAAGCTCTGGGTCCAGATTGTTCCCCAATAAAAAAAAGCAGATGATCCAGTTGGCATTGATCTGAAATGTGTAGAGGTTTTAAATTCGTTAGGTTTAGCAAAACTCTCTGCAAGCCCTGCCACATTTCCATCTCAAATGATTTATTTATTTATTTATTTATTTATTTATTTGTCTAGTTCTCCTGACTCGAGTTTTCCAATTTGAAGAATTTCCCTCTTGAAAACCCTTCTGCAAATGACAAATGTTGATATTAATGCTGATATCAGATGTATATATCATATATGAATAAAAATATACACACGTATATAATACTTTATATATACTGTATACAGTATGTACTGTGTATATACTGTATATGATTCAGATTTGAAGAAGAAGAAAGAAAATGTTGGGACATTTTCTTACTTTTTCAGATGTGCCTAAGCAACAGATCAGAAGACAGGAAAAAAAAAAAGATACTGTTGCTTTATTAAGATATTATATGATGTGGGCTCATGATGTACCCAGCATGCTGTGCATTAAATTGCCTGTAAATACTCCTGCCATCCTGCTAGTGCTTCTCAGCCTTGTGCTAGGAAAGCAGCTCACCAGGTATGGTAGAAGTCATTTGTTGAAGCCCAAGGCCTCATTACCATCTGTATTGGAACGTACTACACTCGGAAGCATGTTTAAAGCATGCATATTTATTTAAATAAATGCTCTTGCTCAGTAAGCATCGGGTAGAATTTCCTTTGTTATTTGGATTTCTCACTCAACGATTCCTATCACTGGCCTATTTTTTTTTCCCCGTACACAGAGGCTTCGAAGTTTTTTTTCTTCTTACGGCTGAGTTATTTTGTTTTTCTCTCATGCTCTGACAGGCTATTATTACCTAAAGCTCAACTCTGCTATTGCTGAGGTTTGTGTTGATTTTTTTTCTCTCCCAGACAACAGAGGAATAGTTGTGTTTTTCTGTATGAGAATGAAAAAAAAAAGTCGAGGCAGTAAATAGAAGTGTGGGCTCGGTTATCATTTTTTCCATATCTCATAATGAGTTTCTTAGCTCATTGGATTGGATTGGATTGGATTTCAGCTTTTGCAAAGAGCATTAGTGCTTTCTCACGCAAGACGCCATATTTTTTTACTTAGTATGAAAGGATGGCAGACAGCACAATAAACTTGATGTTTGTAAAAAAAAAACTGAAAATTGGTATGACATTGTTTGTCGCTGGACTCTTTTGTCTCCCCCCCCCCCACCCCTTTTTTTCGGATCCTGTTTATTTGCCTCACTTGAATTCAAACAATTTTAGATTTGCATTTAAATGCTTGTTTTTCTTCGCTCTGCTTTTATTTGTGCTTCCTGGACGCTTCTTGATTTTTGTTCTAGAATAATTTTTCTTAGCAGTTTGTTTCTCTCCTCGAGGCCTCATATCACATACGCATCCCATGAAAGCTTTTTTACTAGTTTTTGTTTGATCCTCCCTTAGTGCTCTTTACTCAGACTTAATCTCCAGGTTTGCGGTGCCTGGGTGCGGTCGGTGGAGTGTGAGGAATTTCCCACATGGGCCGAGCGAGCGGAGCGATGCGTCGTTCGTTCTGCGACTCCTGGCTTGAGGGAGGAGAAAACGCAACCCACAAGAAGCCTTTGACTCGCAGCAGATCTGCCCGTAATGGCTGCTTGTGTACTGCCTGGAGAGCCTGCTCAAGCCACGTGGCACAGGAAACACTCTACTAGTACAGTACCTCTGCATACAAATTTAATTCACTCTGGACGCGAGGTCTTTAGACGGAATTTCGTATTGCGAAACGCATTTTCCCATAGGAAATTATGTAAATGCAGATAATCCGTTCCAGCCACCCAAGAATATCACCAATATTAACAATTTCCAACATAATCATATTTTTGCATATCCACACATTTAGAAAAGACATACAAGTGAAGTAAAATATGAAATAAATAGACATCACCTCACTTAAGCTTGAAGTTAGACCTGTGTTAACCTGTTCAAGTAAAATACTAGACCTTTTAAAGAACAAAAAAGTGCTCTACTAACCTACATCTAGGCATTTGGCAGACGCCCTTATCCAGAGCGACTTACATTTTTTTATCTCATTACATCTGAGCAATTGAGGGTTAAGGGCCCAACAGTGGCAACTTGGTGGTTGTGAGGTTTGAACCTGGGATCTTCTGAACCGTAGTCCAATGCCTTAACCACTGAGCTACCCCTGTCCTGGAGACCGGACGTACGCGCGATCCGAAGGACGCGTGACTGGCTCAGTTGCTCGTATGCCGAAAATGCTTTGTATGCCAAGGCAAATTTCTTGCAAAATTTCTAGTTTTTAAGGCAAAAATTTATATGCCAATATACATCAGCACAGTACCCTTGTTTTTGCGTCCTTTCTGCTTTTCCTCCCTGACTTGCGCCTTGTCTGCAATCTGTCTATTTGATCCATCAAGAGTTAAATAGGAAACGCTACAGATTGCCAAGTCTGACTTGGACAGTACTGGTGATTATTTTGCTCGTTTCATGTGGCGCTCCGTGCCTGTAAGGCTATAAAGATAAACAGAATACCTCCTCGGAGAGGTCTTGGTTTTTCATTGACACTTAAATTAGGCCTGTGTGGTAAACACAACTAAGAGAAGAGCACACATGTTTGTTATTTATAGCGCCGCAAAAGCCCTGAGAGTGACTTTTCACATTCTCTTGTTTACAAGACTTACTGGGTAATAGCTAGGGTCAAACATGGTCCGTTTGGTTTTAAGACAGGAACAGTGTAACGGCCGTGCCGTGATCAAACGAAGAAGAAGAATAATACCCGAGAAAATTGGTACCATAACAGGAGATACTCAATTCAGACTAGTTGTCGCGCCGCTCGCCTTGCCACATAAAAGCTTTCACGAATGACTTTGCGATCGACCTGTTCATTTTCTGCCTTTTATTGTGAAGCCATAACACGTCTCCCCGATGCCACAGGAAGCCCAGAAACAAACCCTGCAAACGGAGCAACTGTTTGCTAATGTACAAAAGCTCGAGCGCAGACGACAGCATTCGCCGAAACCTTCATCGTTGTTTCCTCTGCCATCAAATTAGCCCCTGTCTGAAGGTCACCGTGTCTAGCAGGTGCAGAAAGCTCCCAATAAAAATGGGCAACTAATCCAAGCCTGAGAGGAGAATCTCGGTGAAGCGTTAAACGAGTGTCTTCAACAATCAGCTCCAGGTGCCACCTTGCAGTACTTTTTTGTTTTAAACTGTTGACACAAAGTGCTCCAGAAGTTCCCACCTTGCCAAAGTGCCTGTACTACTGGCCACAAGTCGCCCTTTTACAAGAAACCTGTTCTGATTGACCTGCCACCATTTCCCACTCCTGCGCATGCTAATATCACTTGCCCACTTGAACAGCAAGGCTTGGCAACAAACACCAACCCGGGTCAAGCCTTGCTGCCTGACTGAGGCAGTGTTGTTTTCTGTTACACGACACCATGGAATTTGAAGGAACTGTTTAGGACATGCCATGAATTTTTGTTAAGTTCTGACTCTAAACACAATGTGCATTTTAACACCAATATGATAGGCACTCATAAATGAGTCAAATGATAACCATGTAGAATTGCAGCTAGCATGCAGTAGTAGTAGTGAAACACTCGGAGGGGGAAAAAAGGCAAATACTGACAGAACTGCTGCAATCTTCAGCCGTGAACCATCCATGTGCATGAATTGAGGAATTCTTCCTAGTTTTTTTTGTTTTGTTTTTTTCGGTAGGCATACAAAGTGCTTCATGATAACTTCATGTTAAGTCATGTTTCAGAAGGATGAAATTTGGCCTGCATCAAGCAAAGAAAACAACTAAAGATATTCATAAAATTACTGGGATTGAGCTCTGTGTGTGTGCTGCATTGTTTAAGATGCATTTCAGAAGGTAATTAAAAAGTGTGTACGAAAGATGTATTAAAGGTGCAGAAGTTAAGGTGACCACCATTGGGCAATATTTTTCCCTTGAGAGTGCAGTAAAGAAGCTGAGCTAAGACTCTATCGGGATCTTTCATATTAAATAGGCTTCCACCTCTCTCCACCTGGAGATTGGTTGTTCACTGCGAGGACTATGCAGAGATCCCACGCTGCGTTCTGCTCTGTTAGGCAGCAGCCTTTGCCGGTACTCCTCACTGAACCCTCTTTCATCTCCCAGACATATCCGTAGGAAGGTGGGCCGTCTGGGAGGAGGCTGAGCCATTCCCCCGTCACCTGAGCGAGTAGCTTTCGTGCATTTAATCTCAATAACGATGTCGTGCTTTAATCCATCATCCTCTCGTGTTCATGACGTTGTGTGTGCTGCTCCGGCAGAGTGCTGATGCTGCGGCGTTTGTGCAGACTCTGGAGCGAACGTGAAACCGAACCACCGCCGAACCGTTCAAGTTTTTATTTATAAGCCGTCATACTTATATGACGCGAATAGGGTGATGCTTTCTAGTGCAAATTGCACGATTCTTCATTATGAACAGTATAGATCAGTGTATTCCAGCGTTTTGAGAACCTAGGAGGAATGCAGCTGTCTCACATCTTTAATCCACTTGTGCTCAGGACGATTTTGTCGATTAGCCTGGTCTCGTCTCTCGAGCGCACGGTTAATCAGTCATCAGGTCGACAGCGAAAGGATCAATTTGATTTGCTCATCTTCTTTCCTAAATGGGTTGTTCCCTTTATGTATCAAGCATTAAGCCTTTGTCTGGAGATGTCACAAGCTGTCAGAAGCGGTGTCGCCTGATGCTATCGTCAGTGCAACATGCAAACTGTACAGGATTCTGCCTCGATTTTGTTCTATATTATGAAGAATACTCTGCAGTTTGCTGGAGTGTCGTCTGGTTCAGGATAATTACAGATGAAAACAGCCGTCTGATCCACATTTACATTTTAAAGTCGAAAAGCCGGACACGTCGGTGTCCATGTCCAGCCTTTGATTTCTCTCCTGAGCCGAGCTGGCGGTCCACGTTCTTCATTTTGTTAAGATCAAATCAACGTGTCCAATTCGCAGCGTACTTCATCTCGTGCACGCTCGATAAAATTATCGTTGTTGCTCGAGACTGGTTTTGCCGCAGGTGTTTAACTCGCGCCTACATTTGCATACGTGGAGAGAGAGAGAAAAAAGTGCTCGAAAAGTCTTTGCAACTTTCCTCCGAACACTGTACGAGTTTTATTTTTCATACTGCATGGTGACCTTTCCCACTAAGCCATAATGCCTGCCATTAATAAGGCAATGTTGCCATCTGCTCAGCCGACACCAGCAATTGCTCTTTGCTATGAATAGAACAAACGCGAGTCTTTCGCTGTTAGCGACCATGTGTTGCTGCGAGTGCGCTTGTTGAGTTTTGGACAGAAAACGAGACGGATCGAAAACGCAGCGGCGGCAGATGGATAGTTAAACCTGCACATGGCTCCGGTGCGATTTTCGCTCCCTGCGAGTCTCCCCCGTTCCCCTCACCCTTTCTCAACCTTTCGGCAACGATTAGTATGAAGTCATGGCTGCTCCGTTTATTGAAGCTCGGCCTCGAAACGGAGTCGATCCAGGAGCAGATATCTTGTGAGCGTATTTCGGAACAGCGTGTATGAGCGAGGCTCAAGGCTGGGGAGGTTCACCTGCAACGAGAATAGAGAGCTGAAAGCTCTACACTGAATGCGAAACTCAAGGCTGTACGTCTGATTGTTTCTCTTTGTCGGATCTGATAATTGTTGCAGCTGATGCTTAATTTGCTCTTCGGCTAATGGGTCATATCCTTTAGGGAACGCTATAGACTAATGCATCTCACTATTAATGAGCGTTTTACAGATGGGCATCATTAGTCTCGAGCGTTATGGGCCGGCTACGGATAGAGATTCCGTTTAGACCAGCAGCAATGGTCGTGCAATTATAGCCAGCGTTGGGTCTAATCTGTGCCTGGGAATTCACTTGTATTTCAGAAAATAAAACGATTTATCATAATGATGATGGAATTATAATGGAGTGCAAGCATTAACTTGGCTAAGTTGTGTACCTGGCTTGTTTGTTTTAATGTTCGCTTAGCAATGCTTATGCATGGAAGTGTTTTAGGGAAGTGTTTCAAGTGATCTTTCAGTTTCTTGGCTGGTTTCTGGTCTTCAGTTTTTTTTTTTTTTTGGATTAAATTAACCTCACAAGACTCATGTTTATGGCTGTGATTGATTTTTACCTTCATGCAGGGAAAGGGTTAGGATTTCACATTTGCATTATTGAGTGTATCTTATTGCACGTACATGGAATCGTTCGTTTAAAAAGGATATAATTCACGGCGACGATAGATGGAAGTTTTTTTTTTTTTTTTTTTGGAAAAACCTTCCTCAGATTTCGCAGTGTCAGTGGAAAACATGAGTAAGGTATGCTGGAGTCCAACCACAGTTCGTTCCAGGGGCCTGGACACGAAACATTTCGCATATCTGCATGAAAAATGTCCAAACTCATAGCGGGAGGCCGCGTGTAACACGTTGGTCATTTTTTAAGACGAACAGGTCTCTCGAAGTTTTTTTTTTTTTTCTTTTTGGTGCAGTGCGTTTCCGGCATTACATCTTTATAATTTATTTGCATTCCACCTTTACTTCTGGTTTTCTTTTGTTAGTTTTATTTTTTTGCTCTAACAATTTGTTCATTTTTGTGTTTTTGCTTTTTTTTTTTTTCATGATTATCCACTTCATCATGGATGCCTTTGTGTTATTTTTTTTTTTCCTCTGCTTTGCCCTTCTGTTTTTCCCTCTCTGTCCTTTTCATTTGCTGTTTGCTTTTCCTTCCTGCACCCTAAATTTTCAACACTTCACACTTCATTCTCACTTCACATTTCATCCACGACTTGCCTCTGATCAATGATGTAGCCCCCCCCTCTCCCTCACCCACACTGATCCGTGCCACTGCTGACCGTGTAACACCAGGCTCAGGAGGCAGCTCCGGTTCCAACCCTGGTCCTGGCAGCGGTCCTGGTCCCGTGCCCTCAGCGCCGCGTGACGTCGTGGCCTCGCTCGTCTCCACCCGATTCATCAAGCTGACCTGGCGCCTGCCGCTCGAGCCACACGGCGATGACATCACTTACTCCGTCTACTACGGCCTGGAAGGCGCCAAAAGGTAGGACGTGAACTCCTCACTGGTTAACATCTAAGAATTTTCGGGTTTACCGTTGTCTATTCTTGAACATGTGGCACCTCCCAGCATTGACAAACTGACAGCACTTGAATAGATGTTTCGTAAGCGAAGCAGGTTTTTTTTTCATTGAAGGGGCGGTTGAGCTCGTGTTACGGTCTGATCGTATCGCGTCTCGTTCCGCAGGGAGAGGACGGTGAACACGAGCCGGCCAGGCGAAATGCAGGTCACCATCCAGAACCTCAAGCCAGACACCAAGTACTCCTTCCGGGTGGTGGCGTACAACAAGAACGGCCGCGGAGAAAGCTCGACGCCGCTGAAGGTCGCCACCCAGCCAGAAGGTAGGAGCTTAACGCCGGCGTTCATGTCGCAGAGATTTTCTTCATAGGAGTGCGGATCTTCGCAGCACGTTTGGAAACCGGCCCATGTAGAGCAGCAGGAATTATAATCACGTGTTCCTTCAGGGCTTGTTTATTTCCTCCTACACGTCTCTCCAAAGCAAAGGCATTCGCATTAAGCAGGTAAACACAAACACGTGTACTAGGAAAACACTGGAAAATTCCACTCCTCAAGGCTGACTTTGAGCGAGGTGTGTTTGAGACACTATCAGCTTGTGTACAGCCCGAGAGAGAGAGAGCGCAAAGCTGCTTTCTGGGTCGGTGCTGACCCTGTGTCCTTGGCGCGGGCTGGCATAAGCACTTCATAATGAGTGCTAGTGGGATCCTGGTACCCTGGGGAGGCTGCACTAGCCAATCAGCCTGCGCTTCATGTTATGAACGAGGTCTCAACTGTTGACCCGCTTCCAGAAGCAGGACCTCCAACAGAGCCGGGCATTTTCCCATGTGTATGCAGCACACACACCACACACGCACACACGTACTCGGTGAACTGCATAATCTGCGTCTTGTATTCCAGACAGTCTTGAGGGGATCACCCAAGGATATAAGCAGCAAGTATAACTAATATAAGAACAAGCCGCCGCAACCGAGATAAATGACACTGCAATTTTCACTCGATCCTTTAAACTTGGAGCTTAAACGTTACTTAATGGATCATGTAATAGTTTAGTATCGTCAAATGTTTATCATACGACAGACGTGATTAGTGGGTAATGATCTCCGAATAAGGGATATGAAGCATAAAATCTTCTATTGCTCAGATTTACTAAAGTCCAGATGTACTCATCTATATTTATGCTCCAGTCACATAAGATCTAATGCACAGATCCGAACACTAGACGCTCAGCCGGCATTGTAATCTTTTGTCATCTTTCATGACGGCGATGAGTAGATGCTGAACAGCCCAGATTGCTGTTTTCATTCTCCCACCTCTGCTAAACTAACACGATTAAATAAACATCAGAGAAAGGGCAGGCGATGTTTGACTCCGCAGCACAGAATCAGCCGTCGCCCCGATGTGCTGAGCCGAGGACCAATTCTTATACTGAGAGTTTGCATGTTCTCCCCGTGCTTGATGGGTTTCCTCCGGGTACTCCGGTTTCCTCCCACAGTACAAAGACATGCAGTTTAGGCTAATTGGCATTTACATATTGCCCGTATTGCCGCTAAAATTAATGAATAATTAACATTACAGAAGAATATTTGCATGCCTGGAAAGAAAGCGACAAAAGAACTCATCTTCTCCTGCAGTCTCAGTAAAACCTAACAGCTGTTTTATTTACAGTACTGTGCAAAAGTCTTGGGAACATCCAAACAAAAAACATTTTAAAAACATTTCTACATCAAAAGAAACTTCTATAAAAAGCACAAAGTTAATAACATAAACAATAAACGGTCAATATTTGGTGTGGAATCTCTTTGCGTGAACATAAGCGGTAGTGTTCGATACAGATGTGTGCAGGATTCTAATAAAACAGCTGTTAGGTTTTACTGAGCATGCTGGAGATTGAGTTCTTTTGGTAACTTCGTCACACTTGTTCCTTCCTATTTTCATGCCAAACCCAGGAGTCTCTACATTATTGATAATGTATCATTATTGAAAACTGGTCTGTCGTGTAATGTGTCGCTTTCTTTACAGGCCTGCAACTATTCTTCTGTAATGTTATTTATTCATTCATTTAATGCATATTTGTAGGGAATGGTCTTATACATGATAATGCAGTCATGATAAACTTTACATAACAAAATTTGTACTACAGATAATATAGCGCCTAAGACTTTTGCACGGTACTGCGTGTGTGTGTATATACAAATGTTTTACTGTAAGAAGCTGCGAAGTCCCAAAGGATGCAAATTAAAAAATGGTTGTTTATGTAACAACTTCAGCAGCGACCTCATTTCCCCTCTCGTCAGTTCCGACCACTCAGCATTCAGCATCACCATTACACTAATCACCGGCCTGATCATCTGTCATCATCTGCACTGGTTTCTCACTGGTTCATGCCTTCATTTTTTTTTTTTTTTTTTTAATGCTTGAATGATTCATAGGTCACTGTGTGGCTTGAGAAACCAAAATGTTCCTCTGAAACTGGTCAGGTACAGGGACTGGACTAAACATGAAAGAGAAAAAATGGCCAAAAATGAGAGCCAAAAAAAAAAAAAAAAACCTTCAGGACGACTACACTCAAAATACAAGAAATAAGAAGAAATAAAAGACTGTCCACTGTCGTCTAAGAAAATATGAACGTACTAGATTTGTTAAATAGCAAGAAAGAAATGCCACACACACTACGGCTGCCTTCAGAATCAGCAAAGCGTGTCCGGATCTAATGTTTATACAGAATGCTGACGTCTGAGATCCTTTAATGTGCTTGTTTTTTTTTCCCCCTTCAAGGTAGCTTATATATCCATTTGTCGCTGTCCAAGATATCCCACAATCCTCCTTGTGTCCACTCAGGTTCAGGAGACAGTATACAAACAGCCAGTGTCGAAATCCGTGTATGATGGAAAGGCAGCAGTTTGTGGATGAACAAATGAGTTAAGATTTTATTTCTGTTGATAAATAGCTGGTGTAATTGCAGAATACTTTGTAATCTCCCAAATGTCCTTTATTCAGTCTAGTGTAGCAGACTTCTTAACAAATGTTAGTTTGGTTGCAACGTTTGTGATCTTTTGCTGCCTTCAAAGGGTGTTCCATTGAAGGAAAGGACTTTGATGAGATTGAGGAGCTTCCCAAAAAGAGCTGGGGATAGCTGCAAGCTGGACTAAACATGTTTAAAATGAGATGAATCTGTAAAATAAATAAAAGACTGTACAGAGGTTTAAAATTATTTTAAAAATGGAGACATGGCAACCCGACTCGTAGTGCTATTTAAAGCAATATTTAGCTGGTTAGTTAAGCACTTTCTGTTCTAATTGGTCCAGTATTTTACTTGAACAGGTTTAACACGGGTCTCAGATTAAGTGTTAATGCACCAGCTGAAATTCCCCTCAGTAATGCATTTTTTATACCTCGAATCTAATAGGCTCATACCTCAGCAAACCTTAAGAACCGAAATTTTGCAAGGAATTTGCCTCCGCATGCCGACCATTTTCAGCCCATGCGCAACCGAGCGCCGGTTTTCATCATTGTGTGTGCATCTGGCTTGCACCTACTGTACACTGCGCGTACGTCAGGGAGCTGTTCAGAAATCGATTGCATCAGTGGAAAGCAAAGCAAGTTTGCATATTTCTGTGGGTTTTTTATGCATTTTGTTCAAGAATCAAGGACGGTAGCAAGAAGAAAAGAGAACCACTTTTAGTTTCATTTTTACAGCAAGCCAAGAAGTATCATAAATTATGGTTAAGTGAGGTTTAATATCTATTTATTTCATATTTTACCTAATTTACATGTCTTTTCTAAATGTTTGGATTGTTTTTATATGCAAAAATATGAAATTGGTAATATTGTTAATATCTTTGGGTGGCTGGAACCGATTCTTTCGATGTGTTTCACAAGGCGGAATTTCAGCTCAAGACCTCGCGTCTAGAATGGATTAAACTCGTATACCAAGATACCACTGTATTATACTCCTCCTCCAAACGTTCCATTTCAGTGTTTATGCAAATGAGTTACTGCTGGGCCACGCCCTACAGTGGTTCAGCTGAGCAGAGCAACCTGCCGGAGGAGGGATTTTTCTTATGAGGTCACAATAGGGGGAATATTGAACGTAATTGGCTCGTTTAAACCCCGACAATGTTCAATCTTTTTAAAAAATTTTTTTGGTGCATGCAGATCGGACACTCATCTGAAAGACTAAGAATAAATAAAAACTGAATTTTGCACAATAGGTTTCCTTTTATGACTCTTATGCTTTTATGACAAGTTGCACAGTTTGATTTTACTGATACAGACCCAGTTAATTTCAAAACAATTTGTGGGTTGTTTTGCACAGTTGGTTCGAGAAATGTTTGAGTTCAAACACTTGCTGAATATTGCACAGACGAATCACAGGTTTTCTCCGATCCAAAACCATTTGAGCTCGGGTTTGTCATAAGAACAAAATATTTACAAATACTGCCTGCTTGGAGAAGAAAAGAACAAAAATCCCCACGAATAAAAGGTGTGAATCTGTACCATGAAACATTCCTCAGTTAAGTGTGCTTTCCTGTTCCCTTTGTCTCTCAGTTCAAGTACCAGGACCTGCTCCCAACTTCCAAGCTGTAGTCCAGACGTCCACTTCTGTCAGCCTGAGCTGGGACAAACCCCTGACCGGCAACGGCGACATCCAGAACTACAAAGTGTACTACATGGAGAAAAGCCTGGGCAATGAGAAGGTAGTTCTTCACAGAGCTTGAAATGTCACCTTTCTAAATCAGCGCCATTAGTGTGTTATAGCGGTCAGAGAGTCAGAATTGAGTTCTTTTATTTATTCAGTTACACACTGTACCTATGATTAGGTTTTTAAAAAGCTTCCCAGTTTTATATGATGTATATGCTCTCCTGTAGGACATCGAGGTTAGTGGACTGTCCTATACCATGTCCGGGCTGAAGAAACACACAGAGTACAGCTTCAGAGTCGTGGCTCACAACAAGCACGGACCCGGAGTCTCCACGGATGACGTGTCAGTGCGGACTTACTCAGACGGTACAAAAAAATTTTTACATCTTTTCCTGGCTTTAAAAATAAAAATTGCAAATCACATGTCTATTGTAAGTGCAATTAAATTTTTTTGAAAGAAGAGACCACAACTTGTGCATTAGGCTATTAGTATTCAAATGCAGTTTAAACAATGCTTCATGCGACAATTCAAGACATAACACATAATGAGGTATGCTGTTATAGAAACATAATCAGAGACGAGGTGGTGTGATGCGTTTTTATCTGTTACCACCCTGAGGTCTATTCTGAAGGGCGTTCAAGTCAAACCAGGACGTGAATGAAACTGAAGACTTCAAGAACAGTACGCTGATGAGACTCTTGGCCGCGTTAAAACATTTGAATGGCACTAACGTTTTAAAGAAGACTGTATATCCTGATATCGTGATGATCCTGGCTGCAGTCATTCCTGTGATTATTCAGCGTGTGGAACGCCTGATCCCTGAAAATTGACAAACACCTTGCGGATAAGAACTTGTCTGTAGGAACTGTACTCACAATCAATCACAAACACAACTTGCTCATTACTGGAACTTACCCGTACGTTATTACCACATCCCCTGTACAGTCCTGACCTCGCTCCGAGACATTTCCACATTTTTGAGCCATTAAAGGAGTTCCTGGGAGGCCAGGGTTTCGGATGCGAGTCCGATCATGGCTGCAGCATACTAAGTAATATTTCTTCCTTGATGGTAAGTCTTGGTTTGACTTGAACGCCCCATGTAAAATGATTTTCTGTAACTGTACATCCCGTCTGGTTTTATTCCTTCCTCAACATGTGTTAAATACCATCTGCAGTATGGCCTAGAATACACTAAATTGATTCGATGTCAGTTTTACAGCTCGTGTACACCATAAGCTTCGACCCATGAGTGATCCAACCTTTTAAAGATCGTGGCTGCATTTCTGAAGGATTTATCTTTTGAGACATCACGATTAAGACAAAACATTAAGCAACTATTCTTTTGTGAAAATTGAATCCTTTCCTTTTGTGTGTGTGTGTTTTTCTTCCAGTCCCCAGTGCAGCACCCCAGAACATGACAGTGGAGGTGCTAAACTCAAAGGTAAGCAGGTCCCAGCTGGCAAAAAAAAAAAAGCGTGAGCTGAATGAAGACTCTCCGGCTAAACACGTGCTAGGTGAAGCATGCACTGCATCCGTTTTTGCCTCTCATCTGTTAGTGCGTCCTAACTGCATCGAGCAGCACATCTGCGCTCGACTACAGGGCTGTCACCCAGCTTTAGTCCCTCAATCACTCTTCTCTGTTCTCCTCTCCTCCCCCCTGTGCAAGCTGTTTATGAGGACAATTGATATTTTCTTAGCATACGCAGAGAATCGGTCGCTCCTTGTCACCAGAGTGGTTTAAAAGTAAGTCTGTTTGAGATTTGGCTCGCGTACTGACGAGTAGCCGGAGTGTATTTCGACTCGCGCCTTAGCACGCGCGGATGCAGAGGCTGACTCGCACACGTGTGCATTTGCATAGTTTACCGAGTAAAGAATTAACGCTGCATTTTTTTTTTCATCATAAACATCCAATAAAGCGCCGACCTCTGCTCCTCCCTCTGCTAATTTAGAACTTAATTAATTCGAGCTAGTTTTGGAGAGCGAATAGAAAAAAAAAAAAAAAACACAGAGTCAAATTGGAACAAGTGGAAAATGAAAATAAGGTAATTGCACGCTTAGTGGAAATTTAATTTGGCTTATTCCTCTGGACTGTGAACACAAGGCCGTGGGCGCGCACCATTAATTAACTCCACTCACACGCTGGGCTTCCCATCTTCCCTACCTCGAGTTTCCCCAGCATGCAATGCAGGCAGCAGCCTGTCTCCATCACCGGGCCTCAGAGCCCTCATCTCTCTGGTGCCTGCTCCTCGTCTACTTTCCCTTCAGCGCCCTTTAGAGTGAAACCTTCTAGGAATAAACGTACAGAGAAAGTACATGCTGTTTAACGGCCACCGCGTGGGTTTCAGGTGTTCACTCAGGAGCATCACACACACTGACTTTGAAGATTATCATTCTCTTGCATACAGTATGGATAAGCTGATGACTGTATATAGTGACACACTGGATGTTTATGTGACGCGTTTTTGAAATTGTGTAATCCTATAGAGCATCATGGTGCGATGGCAGCCTCCTCCAGCCGACGCTCAAAACGGAGAGATCGTCGACTACAAGATTCGCTACAAAAAAGGCACGAGGAAGAGCGAACCTTTAGAGATCACTACAGGAAACCAGCTCAGCAAGCTCATAGATGGTAAGCGCTTTCACTCATGCAGAGTCCCGACCTTCGGATGTGATCGCTCGTGTGTTTTGTCTCCTTGGTTTGGTTCGTCTAAGGTCTTTGTCTGCCAACACATTTCCATTCCGATTAAATTCGACTGTGAGAAGTACATCAAGCATGGCAGCTTGAGAGCAGCGTATTAAGAAAATGCTTAATTCTGATTGGTTAAAAGGTGTCAATCAGCTTTTCAACACGACGGCTGTGACAGACGTCCGGCTGTAATTCACAAGCACAGCTTTGTGTTAATGCACTTGTTCTAGTTCATGTTTTTACTGTAACATTGACTTGTCTTGTAAACTGTCTCCAGTGTAACTGCTCTAACTTGTGTTGTAACAGACTGTAGTTAAACTCTCCCCACGGTTCAGCACACATGTGACCTCCATATTTAATCGTAGCTTTAATATTCCATCAAAGCACAAAATAATGTTTTGGACCCAAGAAAACCTCAAATAATGTGAAATGATATAATTGTGCACTGAAATTCTCTCCTGCATGAGCAAATTTTCGCAGGCTTGAATGCCCTCTCTCACATGCTCATCAGGGTTGCCAGATCACACTGAGAAAATCCTGCCTTCATATCAGCACTAGAAGTCAAACAATTATAAATGCACATTTCACTAAAAATAGCATTTTTTAAAAACCCTGATCAAAACATATTTCTCAAACCCAAGATGATGAGAAGTTGCACAATTATTGATATCTTTATGCACTATTGCTCAAAGGAGGAAACTGATCATCCTCTTCTGTTGAACAAGTGTGAACGGAAATAAAAGGTAGAAAGAAAAAAGGGATTTATCATGCCTTATAATTCACTTTAATAAATCACATTAAATTAATTTAACGTTTAAAATCAAAATGTTAAAACTTAAGGTTCAGGAAATCAAGTATATGATTATTAAGCCCGTTTCCTTTTAAGAATTCAAGTTTAAAACTGCCACTATTATCCTCCGATAGAAATATATATTTTTTCTCAAATTGGTATAGTGATCTTATATTTGATTATTTGATTGAAATAGATTATAGTTATTTTCATTTGCTTAGATATCACTTTTTGCATTGAAGATCATGTGCAAAAGTTCCTTGCGTCAGTCTTTTTAAGCAAAATTACAAGGGGTGTTCGGGTCAAACCGGGACTTGTGATGAAATTTCTGGTTAAAGAAGGCGTAAAACCGAAGACTACACGCTCAGCACGGCGATGAGACTCGTAGCCGCAGTAAAACATTTGAATGGTGCAAGTGTTTTAAATGCTCTTTATTTTTCGTCTCACTAGCTGCAATAAAAAGCATAAAAAGCATGTCTGTTGACCCTGGCATAATATAAGTGAGTCATTGCATTAAAACAGAACTATAAAAAGGTAAAAGGTACAGCATGCACATCTTATTTGATGTGGTGTAGGAGGAATCAAACGTGCTGTTATTGTAAAATAATCTTAATATTTTATTATTTAATAGATTAACTATAACAGCATGCCTCGTCATGTTTTAGCCCTTATGTGGTGTTGTTTAGCACCTGCTCTGTGATTCACACTTGGTTCGAATTCTGTTCCTGTTTTGTTTCCAGTACCATAAAAAAAAAAAACTTACAATATCCTGCACTTCTCTCACAGAAGCTACTTCCAGAGTAACTGAGTGTAAGATATCTCTCAAAGCTCCACTTCTGCCCTTACGTTAAAGTGTGCTAGCTTTTACGTAGAATCAATCCCTGCTTTCATCCTTCCATAGCATGTATTCCTAAAAAATATAAATAAGAAATGGAATGCAGTTTCAGCAGCTTTCAGTGTTTGGCACAGCGACTGGCAGCAAAGAGACTGCACACTTAATGTGCATTCCTGATTACTTTCGGGCCAAGATGATGGGACGCTTGTTAGTTCAAAGGCATCACAGCAAGACGCCGAGCCTCAGAAGAGGACAGAACTGCGTTCCCCGTCAGCGGCTCCCGGAAGTGCTCCGGGGAGAGCCAGGGCTCTTCGGCATTTAGTGTTCAAACGCTGGTGAGGCAGACGCTTATTAACATTTTAAAGCAATTACAAGCGCTACGTGTTATTTAAAGACAGCATGCGGCCCTCTGTGCCTTTGAATTCCAAAACAGACCCAAGGCACAAACCAGATTGCTGATATTTCGGAGATTATAGGCAGCAGAAGTGCTTTTTCCTCTTCACATTGTTGTTGCATTGATGTGTGCAAGCATTGTAACCTGCCACCATGGTTTCCTGTGCAAAAAAATGCCAAATGGGGAGTAGATTTGTTCAGGCAATTTTTTTTTTTTTTGTAAAGGGTGCCTATTATGCAAAATTACCTTTTTAGACATTAAGGGTCTTGTGTGTGTGTGTGTGTGTGCGCGCGTGTCTGCGCTCAAATAAAAAACCTGGGACAAAAACAGTCCCTGCTTTTGTTCTTTTTCCATTTTAATATTAACCGGGCTCTAAATGACCCAATGACCGACTAGTGGGGGCGGGGCTTAGCAGTAGCTCATTTACATAAACAGTGAAACGAGAGTTTTGGAAGAGGAGTGAAACAGATGGGGATTTGTGGTATGGAAAATGCATTATCTGAAACTCCATATTAACATCAATTAACATCAGCTATTATACTGAACTGCCTGCCACCTAACACACACAGTATGAATGCAGATCAATTCCTGCTTCCTTTATAGGAGCATTTGCATAAAACCATGGAAATCGTTCTGAAAAATGCTCAGGAGATCAATTTACCTGTAACTATAAACTTGCCTACAACAAGATACCCAAGGGTGAACCTTCACTGTTAGGGCTTGAATCGTATAGTTGGTACGAATTCCACAAGTTAGTCTGTCTAATCAATTCCAGAAAAATGTAATGGCTCCCTATAAAAGGAGGACACGTTAGTGTGTGCTGATGAGCTGCAATAACGGAGTGCGTCACTGGGAGATTTAGTGCACTTCTAACTTCTTTCATGGTTTAGTCATTGTTGTGAATGTGAGTTTTGCGTTTTATGGAGTTTTATGGGCGTCGCTAAACATTTATGCACAAAATGAACTGAGAATATGAGGGTGCTCTTGGCAGGCAGCGGTATTGATCTCGTCTCGGTTAATATTCCTGGAGAAATGTCCAGGTGAAGTATGGAGGTGATTTGGGTTGTTTTACCCGAGGGTTTAGCCCTAAATTATTTCAGGAACACAAAGCCTGGTCTCATTCATCTAAGCCCTCAGACAACATGCCTGAAGGCATCGCCCCCTCATTCTATAAAGAGTCTGTGCTTTAGTTTCCTGGCTTGATTTAACGCCGTAACTTTTAAGCTCAGACACACTATAAGTGATTCTTTCTATGCTTTCCAGGACTGCAGCGTGGCACAGAGTACTCTGTTCGCGTGGCAGCCATAACTGTGAATGGCTCAGGCCCTGCGACAGACTGGACCACCGCTGAGACTTTCGAGAGCGATCTGGATGGTAAAAACTGTTACTACGCTTACTACTCCTACTGTTGCCATGCTCCTCTTACCACAACCTGAACATTGCATTTATTAACGTGTTCTGTATGTAATGTTTAGAGTCCCGCGTCCCTGACGTGCCAGGTTCTTTACACGTCCGGCCGCTGGTGAACAGCATCGTGGTGAGCTGGTCTCCTCCGGAGAACCAGGACATCGTGGTTCGAGGTTACATCATAGGCTACGGAATCGGTAACCCTCATAGCCAAACGATCAAAGTTGACTACAAGCAGAGATACTACAACATCGAGAACCTTGGTGAGACGCTATTCTGTTAATTATTATTTTCCTATATTTTTTTTTTATCATTATTTTGTGTTCTGTTAATGGAGAAACACACTGAAGTGTGTTTTTATTTGCTTCATTATTCTGTTTAATATGAGCTACTGAGTGACTGATTACATTTGAAAGCAGGTTACAGTAAACGTAATTTATTCTAGAAACAGGGGAACATGGGACAGATGTTGGGAAGCGAGAGATCTCCAAGTAACCATCGCCGTGCCTGGCTGTAATTAAATTTACAGAGGAGGGGAACGGGGGGAAAAAAATCACACAAGGAAAATGTGCATAATTGAAGCTCTCATAATTCTCCTAATTACATGAGAAAGGGAATCAATAATGGTGTTTAAATATGCGCCCCCGCCACGGTGATGAATATGAGCGAGGGTCCCTGAGGAGCGGCCGACTTGATTAGCTAAATGATTTCTTTTTCTGTGTTCGCCAGATCCCAGCTCACACTACGTGATCGCACTGAAGGCCTTCAACAACGTGGGGGAGGGCATCCCGGTGTACGAGAGTGCCCTCACACGACAACAGACAGGTAGACTAACACCATTGCCATCACCTTTATTCACATTACTAATGTAGCTCTGAACACACACGCTTCAGTCCTCGTACTGCTCCATGACTGATTTATAGCCTGACAAAAGTGTTTTTATTTATTTATTTTCTTTATTTGGAAGAAGAGCTGGCAGCGTGTGTTTCAGTGTTGTTGATTTGTGGCAATACGATTTATCAAGTGAAGACTTCAGAGCCAAACTAAGATTGACGCTTCGCTGCTATTCTTCAGTGTTTTTCTATCTGATCTGTAACCACAAAGAAGATTTCACTCTTATTGAGATGAAAATAAAAGCTACAAAATGTCACTAAACTAAACACTAATGTAAACCTAAAAGTTTTACATTAGTTTTATGTAGTAAGCACTTGGTAAAAGCAATCGCTGGAAATAAAGAGGGGAAAAAAGAAGAGGAGGAAAAACAGGAGTGGAAAGGGAGTATAAGGATAAGGGGGGAAAATGCAATGCAGAACAGGAAATGTAAAGGTAATGAAGGAAAGGAAATGTAACGATCAAGAAGGAAAGAAAGTGTAAGAATGGAGCTGGAAAGAAATTGGAAGGGGAAAGAGAATGGAAATTGATTAGGGAAGATTAAATGGAAATGTAAAGATGAAGAAGAAATGGAAACATAAGGGAGATCAGTAACATTGAAGGTGGAACGAACATGTAAGGAGAAAGAGAGAATGGAATAAGGAAGAGGAAATGTAAATGTAAAAATGAAGAAGAAGGCAAGGAAATGTATGGATGATGATGGAAAGGAAATGTACTGTAAGTGCAAGGTGGAATGGAAATATAGGGCTAAAGATGGGACATGAAGGCAATAGAAATTCAAGAAGGAAGTGTTGTGATGAATAATGAAAGGAAATGGAAGGTGGAAGCCGGAAAGGAAATGTAAAGATAAAGCGAAGATAAGAATGAAGTAAAGAATAACGGTGGAATGAAACGTAAGGTAGGAGAGAGTTTGGAAATGATGCGATGAAGGAGTGGAAATGTAAAGAGGAAGAAAGAAAAGGAAAAGTACTTTAGGGAGGAAAAGGAAAAGAAGAGAAAAGAAAGCGTGAGGGAAAACAAGTGTAAACAGGCTAGCAGTTACTACATATTCCCTCTTCGTTTCACCATCAACAAACCTGTAACTAGCAAATTTATGGACGTGCTTAAAAAAAAAAAGCATTTAAAATAAAGTCTATGCACAGCCGTCAAACTCAATACATATTTAAGTGATTTTGAAGGAAACTGCTTTCCTGCTTCTTGTCTCAGTACAAGGAAATCTCGTAATTCTTGTCAGGTACACTTAAGATGTGGAAAAACTGCTAAAGATTTTTTTTTAAAGCATTACTATCACTGGCCTCTCACTAAAACCCAGTAAAAGGATGAATTATGAATGCCGGCTTAGTCGTAATTCTTTTAACGTTTCTGCTTCTTGCCAACGTTCTCATTCTGACAATCCCGTGATTATAAGCTTCCAACCAAACCATTAGCACTTCAGGGACGGCTTTAAGCAGCTCTGCGTAATAAAAGATTGTGTGTGTGTGTGTGTGTGTGTGTGTGAGCGAGAGGCAAAGGCAGAGCTCTGATTAAACACTTACTAATCCAATATGCAGGCTAGTCATAACTTTGTTGATTATTCATGATAGTGATATGCTTTGTGAATAAAGAACGACCCAGAATAAGTAACTGTTCTTCTCTTCCACATTTATTGAGTGGGTCTGAAGACGCCCCCCCTCCACACACACACACACACACATTTCAGCAGGATCTAGAACGAATTTAAGGGACAACAGGAATCATTTGAGGTTTAAATGCAAGGTATTATCTCAGTGCGTCTCGGTATGTCCTTGCGCTATACGTGTAAATGGCAGATTTATTTTGCAAGCATTCCAATCCAAAACAAGAAAGGAAAACAGATTGGGTGCCTGGGATTGTGAAGACACCCATGGTTTTTCACTCCTCATGCATTCTTCGTCTTTCCCAGCACGCCATGCTGTGCTGGGTCTGAGTCATGCCTTTCTTTCTCACTGAAATACAGCAAGCTTCACAGCTCTTCCAGGACCACCCGCCGCTCCCACTCGCACAATCTCTCTTATCAGATACGAATTCTCTTCATGTTTTAGCGTCTGGGGATATTTGGAATTAGAAGAGATGTCTATAAAATGCTGACCTAGATTTGAATGAAACTTTTCCTGTAATGAGTCAGACATGAGTTGCATGCACTAGATGCAATCTTTCCATTGTCATTAATCCTTGAATTGAATAGCATTTTTGCAAGAGCTGATTTTGATTATATGTATTGAGTTTGGGTCAGATTTATAAATTAAATTTAAATTTACTATTTTATTAATTTTCATTAAAACTCAAGAATCTGTTAAAACATTAAAAAAATAGTTTCATGTAAGAATAAATGTAAAAAAAAATGCAGTTAAAAAAAGCTTAATGGCTTGAACCCGTCATTGTGTAACATGCAAAGTTTCAAATATAATTTTTTGACATTACTTGAATCTGTGTTTCGGGCTAGCTAGATGGTGTTAGCTCTTTAGTACCACCAACATTATAATGTTTTTATTCAGATTTTTTTAACAATATATTTTTTCTAGCAATGGCACCAAAACAACTAACAAAATGCTGACTCATCTGCTAAAATGCTTACTGTAAGTATTTAGCAACCACTACGCTAGGCTGTATATCTTAACAAAGCAAATATTAATGATGAACAGAATCTTAACGTTTATATATTTAATAGTGGTTTTTGGCTGATAAGCGAGAACATGACAGACTATAATACTAAAATCACATTATAACCAATGAAAGCTAGTTTACTATCTCTCAACTAGCTGGCTAGCTGATTTAGCTAATGGTACTGATCAAATGTGGGGGTCCGTTCCCAAGATGCTGACTCATCTGCTAATTTTAATATTTAGCAACCTGTATGCTAGGCTGTATATCTTAGCAAAGCTAATGTAGCTAAGATTAGTGATTAACAAAATCTTATATTTTTTATTTTTTATATTTTTAACAACAGTTTTTTGCTGATTAAAGAGAATATGACTGACTAAAATCTCACTGTAACAAATGAAGGCTAGTTTATTAGCACTTAATAATCTGGCTGGCTGATCTAGCTAATGGTACTGATCAAAATGAAAAGGTTCTTGTATTTTTAGAGATGTTCCTAAGCGGATTTAACAAGCAATAAGAAATAAAGTCCCCGTCTTCTGAGGTATGCTTATCATTTCTGTCAGGTAGTGCTAACAGAGTGAGCTTTACAAATTAGCATGCTCTCTTACTCCATCAGTGTCTAAAGCAGCTCCGATGTTTCCCCGTCTCTGAGCACATTTGTGCCACGATGAACTCGAGCCAGAGACTTGTTCGTGTTTTTCCAGCAAGAGGTTTTCCCCCCACTCACTCAAATCATTTTTGGCACCAGTGCTTTGGAAAAACAGGTGGTTTAAAGTGTGTTTTATTGTCAGGTGAGCTGTGACGGATATGTTGGCGTCAGATTCTGAACAGGGTTGTATTGTCCTGTTGCTATTTAGCTCTGTGTCTGTGACCTAGCAACAAGGATTAGAAAGATTATAGTTAGATATACTACATGTCTGTATACGTGTTGCACACTAGCACGCTTGTTCCAGCTCTCAAGAGGCCCCTAAAGTGTGTTTGTGTGTGTGTGCATTACTGCGTGTGCTCTGGGTCTCCAGTGGAAAAAGTACAATGAAGTGAATCCTTGAGCAGGACATAGCCAGTGTTCTCTTGGTTCAGGAGGACACTGGGGTACAGTGGTGTGATGCTTCTTAGGTCTGTACAATACGAATAAAATGCCAGCTTAAATTGGTCTGATTGAATGAATAAATGAATGAATAAAAATGAATGGTTGAACATTTTATTGAATATCTAGAACTGCGTTTCCTCATACAGCACTTTAGAGATGTCTTTCTGAAGTGCGATTTTCACTGATTACTACTTCTACTGTTATTAATATAGCAATGAAATAATATAATTAATACTGTATAGCCATTCTTCTCAACAGACCCGTTCTCTGTCTTGTAGAAATAGATGTGTGTGCTTATGTTTTGTGACCGTCTCTACTGATATCCTGTACTAATAGAATGTTCTCTCTCTTTCTTCTTCCCAATCCTGCCTCCCTATTCTCCCATTTTAACCCATTAACATTGTTTTGCCCCTTCAATGTGCACCCCTTCATTTATCCCAATCTTGTTTTTTTCTCTTCTATTCTCACTGTTCTTGCATTTCATTTCTATCCCGCCTATTTATTTCTTTTTTTGCCATGCGACATTGTGTTAACGCCATGCAGACCCCATAGACCCTGATGTTGATTTGTACGCACTTTTCCATCCTCCATTCACTCCAGTACCAGACCCCATTCCCATGATGCCTCCCGTGGGCGTTCAGGCTTCAGTTCTGAGCCATGAAACCATCAAAGTCACATGGGCCGACAACTCGCTGGCCAAGAACCAGAAAATCATGGATGCGCGCTATTACACAGTGCGCTGGAAGACCAACATACCAGCAAACACCAAGTTTAAGGTATAGTCCATTTAAGTGCAAGGGAACCCAAAATCTTGGTTTGGAAATGACTATTTAAAAAAAAAAAAGCTTGGCTTTCTATTTCAGTTTAGCATTTTGTTCTGGTGTCTTCAGAATGCTAGTCACAAATAGTTATACATGTGCATGACTAATTATTTGCCTTTAGATAGATTGAAGGTAAGACTGCAGAATACTTTTCTTCCTCTCTGGAGGTTTACGGTTTGTCATCTCTCGGACTTGTTTTCAGACGGCCAACACTACCAACCTGAATCACATAGTGACCGGTCTAAAGCCAAACACTCTGTACGAGTTCTCCGTCATGGTCACAAAAGGCAAGAAAACTAGCACATGGAGCATGACGGCTCATGGGACGACGCTAGAAGCCAGTAAGCCAGTCAGGCGCTCATGCGCATGTCATTTATTCACCACTCATTTTCTGTGTGAATAATTCCATTAGCACTAAATATCTACATGCCATGGATTGATGCTTGAAATCCTTTCACACACACGCTTTACTCTGATTCATTGATTATAATGCATTTCTTTATCTCAGTTCCTAGTTCCGCGCCAAAAGACGTGACTGTGGTCAGTAAGGAGGGTCGTCCACGCACCATCATAGTCAACTGGCAGCCTCCTTCTGAAGCCAACGGCAAAATTACAGGTGCTGAAGTGCAACAGTAACAAACCTTTCTCCTCATGCAAGCGATTCATCACCATAGCTGGTAAATACGCCTCTTTGTTTTATTTCACAGGCTACATTATCTACTACAGCACTGATGTCAATGCTGAGGTACACGACTGGGTGATTGAGCCGGTGGTGGGGAACAGACTCACCCATCAGATCCAGGAGCTGACCCTCGACACAACGTACTACTTTAAAATCCAAGCACGCAACTCCAAAGGCATGGGGCCCATGTCTGAGGCGGTCCAGTTCCGCACTCTTAAAGGTATGCGAATTAGCAAGAAGGTTTAGAAGTGAACATACAGTAGACATAGAGTGTCTCAATTCTCTAATCTCTTCAGTTCCGATTCAGGAAGAAAAAATAATGCCAGATTGGTAACTGCTCAGACAAATAATATTGCTTTTGGGTGTCATTATTTTCTAGTGACTCTTTGCTCATCTCTTTTCTTCTGTTATACTCTCTCTCACACACACACACACACACACACACACACACACACACACACACACGGCCAGTCTCTTGTTTCACGGCACTCCCTTTAACATTTCTGCTCTGATCTCTCTCTCTTTCTATCTCTCTCTTCTGGCCTGCTAGCTGAATCATCTGACAAAATGGCTAATGATCAAGGTAATTGCTCTTTCCTTCCTTATCTTTCCAACTGCTTGTTGTTTCTTCTCTGTTTCTGCATGCATGGGCTTTCAGACATAGATTCAGGTGCTGGTGCTTATGCAGAAATCAGATGATTAGCTCAAGTAATGACACTTATAATAGCTCGAGATTTGTTGGAAACCCTATTAGGAAACATCTCACCTTTTTTTCTTTTGTGTTTTTTATTCAGCTTCCGGGATACCCGGGAAACCAGGCCGAACCTCCACACTAGACCCTGGTATTGGTAAAGTCTCTTTATTTCCTTTTTACTGTGAGATCTATGGTAAAGAGTGACGCCTGGGTGGGGGGGGTTAGGTTAGTTGTAGTGTCCAAGGCAGAGGTTCCCTGACCCTGTTCTAGCACAACCCCTGTAAGGTGTGTAAGGAGAAAACCTCAAACATGCAGGACAGGGGGTTCTCCAGGACCGGGCTTGAGTAGTCGTTACTGATGGGGCGAAATACTCTGGAAAAATAATGACATTGACCCTGAGCATCCTTAAAAATGTACATATATAATAGCACTATACAGTAACAGCTAATGTAGGAAAGCTGTCCTGGTGTAGGTTCATTAACTTCCTTGGAGCTCTAACCCAGTATTTTATTATTAGCTCAAATTAAGCTGAGGAAAGCAAATATTATCTCTGAAGCATATTTAATGACACTGTAATGTGTATTTTATCCTCTACATTATTTCTAGGATCTTTTCATTTAGCCATTTAGCATACATCCCGTTTCAGAGTTAAAGCATGGTATTTAATTTAATTATTTAAATACTAATTTTAAAATATTACTTTATTTATTTAATATAAACATTAGGGATGGGAATCACCCGATACGATACAGTATTATCACGATACTTGAGTGACAATTTGATTTGTTTTGCAATTCTCACGTGATCATGCAAATACCACGATTTTATAAATATCCCAATTTGATATCAACATTTATTTTGTTACAGTTCTAAACAAACTTGCCAAATAAGTCGCTCCTACCACACAGGATTTTGGCTGCCTTTCAATTTGTGAACAGTTTACAGTGCGCAAACTGCAGGATTATGGAGGAACAGCAATGTTTTACCACCTCAAATGCAAACATACATGCATTAAATAATATTAATAAAAAAAAAAAAAAGATTTTGGAGTGTGGTGATACATGAATCATGATACATCACTAAATCCCAACATATTCTAATAAACATGTGTATGGTTGATGTACAGAGTGATCATAAAGTATTTCCCTGATTTTAAACCACTGCTTTATACACACCACTCTGATACTAGTTGGTCTCCCCATTGCCATAAGCATTTCATGTTTCTGTTTTCATAATCAGGGAAACACTTTATATACTCATGCTGTATAAAGTCTTTATGAAAGTCTACAATGTGCTAACAGCAGTAATTGTGATGCTTTAAAGGGAAATCAGGGATGCCTGGTAGTGAAAACCACATCCTGGTGATCGTCATCATCGTGTCTGTGGGAGTCCTCATCATCATCGCGCTGGTAGTGGGAGCCTTACTGTGTTCACGACGCTCCAACTCCCAGCAGAAGAAGTAAGTACAAGGCTCACTGTAATAGTGATCTGCAGGGGTTGGGTTCTGATTTGTTCCACACCCCCACTGCACACACACACACTGCGCAGAGTTATCCAGTCCATGCTACAGGAAGCACGTTTTTTGCCCCTGACCACTAAACGATTTATTTGCCCTTCAGGAAACGGGCAGCTTGCAAGTCCACCAATGGCTCTCACAAGTACAAAGGCAACTCTAAAGACCTCAAGCCGCCCGATCTTTGGATCCACCATGAGCGCTTGGAGCTCAAACCCATCGACAAGTCCCCGGAGCCCAATCCGGTCATGACGGACACGCCGATTCCGCGCTCCTCCCAGGACATCACTCCTGTAGACAGCACGCTGGATCCGATCCTCCAGAGACGGAATTCGTACCGCGGTGAGACCGTTGTTCGTACCCCTTCTAGCCACGTGGTCCTGCTTCATTCATTGCTTCTAACCATTTTGGTTTTCTGTCTCTGAAAACCTGCATAAATGTGCTTAAAATCTTTGGATGTCTTGCAAGTGTGTGTTTGTTCAAAAACGCCCTTCAGCCAGTTTAGTTTCGGACCATCTTTTGAAGTGCTATGTGAATGGATGTTTAGTGCCCCCTAGTGGGGAAAAGCAGCTTAGCAAACAACAGGCAGTGGTCAAGCCTGGCTCGTTCTCTCAAAGGCTTGGTCCCTCTCTGGTTTGCAGGCCATGAGTCAGAGGACAGCATGTCTACACTGGCAGGGCGCCGGGGAATGAGGCCTAAAATGATGATGCCGTTTGACGCACAGCCTCCTCAGCGTAAGTCCTCCTGGTCCTTCCTTCTTCGGAGCCCCTTTTTAAATATTAAAAAAAAATTCAGAGGGTTTATTTGTCCAGAGCTGATGATGTAGAATCATCCTCATGCTTGGTAATGAAAATGCAATGTGTTTTATTGCTCAGTGTGTGTGCATGAGCTGTGTATGGTACGTAAACAGCGCTCCCCATGCGTTCATAGCTCTGTGTGCATGTTTGTGTGTGTCAGTGTAAAGACATGGCCTCTCTGTTATTTATGTCCACCCGCAGCCGTGATTAGTGCTCACCCCATCCATTCCCTTGACAACCATCACCACCATTATCACCTGGGCAGCCTGGCCTCACCGAACCACAACTATCTGCAACACTCGAGCAGCCCGCGGCCCCTCACCTCCTCCATCTCTTATCTAGACAGGGCCGAGTCGCCAGGTGAGCCACCCTGCAGAGAGGAGAAAAGACGCTAGATCACTGCAGGAGCAGCTCGAGCTGTCTTTTCTTACACTCTGAGGTTTTAGACTGGGTTCAGGAAAGAAATTTTTTAAAAAAGAAGTGTTTACAGAAAATGGCAGATCTTGATGCAGTTACAGTATGTGGTGTAAGAGTGACGCGTGAGGTGCATTGCTCTCAAGGGCTCGGCATTATGATATTGATAACGTGATGGATATCTTTTTACTAATAAAAAAAATAATGAATGCAAATAAATTCAATTACTTTTAAAATATTATACTGTACTTTTATTTTTGCAATTTAAAAAAAATGTTTTATTTTAAATCTTAAATGTTTTGTTTAAATGATAAAGAATGTAGCATTACTGCTTTTTCTCGTTGTTTGTCTTGCATTTTAGAAAAGTCTTCAAGTTGAGTCATATTTTTGTCATGTTAAAGTTATTATACCCATTTTCATGCCTCTTGTTTTATTTTAGTTTTAAGAGAGTTCAGTGCACAGTGAAATTCTTTATTCTTGGCATATCCCAGCTTTTTTGTTAGTAGGCTGGGGTCAAAGCAGAGGGTCACCCATCATACGGCACAGACAGGGTTAAGGGCCTTGCTCAGGGGCCCGACAGGGCTCGAACTGTCAACCTGCTGATCAGTAATTTAGAGCCATAACACACTGAGCCATGAATGCTCTAATGAATGCTCTACAAATATCTGAGACCTTACTTGCCCTCGTTGGAGTTTTATTACCTCATATAGACATAAAATCTGCCAATGAAACACGAAATATTAGTTAAAAATCAAGGCCTTGTAAGTAAAGGAGCACCTTTTCCTTGCACACCTCTGCTGTGATTAAATAATGCCAGATTCAGATTTTGATTTGCATTACTTCTACAGTGTAACTGCATTAAGAGCATTTTTTTTTCCTGAACCTTTAATATATACTGCTTTCTTATAATCTCTTGCCTCATTCCATATATACAGTAGTCACATTTCCATCAAATTCCATCGCACATAATAGCAGGCTCTATCCTAGCAGATGTTTGTATTAGTCGTGTGTGTGTGTGCGCGGTCATGTGACTCCGGCTGTGATTACAGACACTCCCACTACAGACCTGCTGCCTGCCTCGGCTCAGCCCTCCTGCTCCATCGATCACTCGGAGACCGACGTCAGTTATCACAGCTCAGCGGCCGAGGACGAGCCCAGCTACAACCCCCCCACGGCGCACGTACGCCCCACACACCCTCTGAAAAGTTTCGCCGTGCCCTCCGTGCCCGCCCACGGCTCCACCTACGAGGGAGTCGCTCTGCCCAGCACACCCCTGCTCTCTCAGACTGGTACGAGGGTTTGTTCATTTTAGTGCAAGTGATGATATAAAGGATATAAAGAAATAAATCCACATAACACTTTGTTCCTAATATAAGGGGCGTTCAAGTCAAACTGGGATTTGTGGTGAACTTTTTGCCGAATGAAGGCGTAAAAACTGATTGACATTTGCAGAAGACTTGATGTACAGTACGGTGATGAGATTTGAACGGTGCAGACGTGAAACACTGGGATAAGTGTATTAGTGTAACGGGATTATATAGAGAAATAAAGGGAGTTTTTACTCTCATAACAGTGTTCCTTTATTCTGCGCGATCAAAAGTCATGGTTTGACTTGAACGCCCCGCGTTTAATATTATAACGAATTATTATTATTATTACATTAGAAAATGTTTGACATGAAGCTAGTTTTGATCGCCCATGCAGCTGATTTTGTGGCATATCTGGCAACCCTGATTAGATAATCTGTGTTATGCCTGCCATATAATAAATGTCATGATGATTTGGTTGTCTTGGCACATCAAACATGTCTCTGACGTTTTTAGGTCCTCACTCGGTCAAGACCGCCTCCATCGGGACGCTGGGTAGGACGAGGACGCCGATGCCCGTGATCGTACCCAACGCACCGGATGCTCCAGACAGCCGAATGCTAGAGGAATGCGAGAGTGTGAGTATCCCTGTCTGTCTCTCTCCTTGGTTACTGATTAACCAAAGAATAATTAAATGCTGAATTCAGCTTTTTACTCTCTAGACTTGCTTATGTCTGATGTACAGCGCCTGAAAAGTGCATAAGTATTAACACCCCTTGTACAGTAAAGATTAGTTGAAAATTAGACAAAAAAGAAAACCCAACCTTTAACTGAGAGAGATTTACTTTAAGGAAAAAAAAATCCCTCATACCACAATTATTGGCACCCATGCTTTAACTTTAACCCTTCGATTGCCAGTAAAACACCTTGAAGTTTGTCCGAGACTATTAAACATTTAATACGTTATCGTTTCCATAGTAACCGTTGGTTTGCAGTCTTGAATAGCAGACACGCTATGTGAAGTCAAATAATAATAATAATCCATTTTAAAAGCTTGATGATGTAAGCATTCTCTTAGGAGATGCTTAAATAAGGTTTTGTGAAGGAGTCTCCAGTGTCAGCACTTGTTCACTTTTTGACCGACAGAAAGTCTTAACGCTGTTAAACTAGAACGTCTGTGAATCCTACATCATTTAATCGAAGGTGTATTTTATCTGCTGTATCTAGATGTTGCAATATACTGAAATTATAATCCGGTTTATCTCCTCTCTCACATCTCTGCTCTCTGACCTCCCGAAACCTTTTTTTTGTTTGTTTTTTTGCTGCTCGACATTATTGCATCCTTTAAAATTTGGTTTGAAACCTGTTACGTTGTCCGTGTTCGTCCCGCATCAATGACACAAAACAAAACAAATCCTGCCCTGTTTGGCGACTGCTTGTGCTTGTGAACGTTTGATTTTTTGGATGATGCTTCTCTCTTACAGTTCTACTGCCTGTCACCTTTATAACTTTTTACCCAAAAGTCTACAAATTCCATTCCTGAGCTTTCTCTCCTTCCGCCCCAACCCCCTTCCCCCTTTAAAAAAAAAAAACTAAAATAATTAACCTCCTCGACTCAACGCCCGTTTTCTTTCCGCTCCCTCCTGCATTAACCCTCTCCCTCTTTCTCAGAAGTACGAGAAGGATGAACTGTCGGAGGAGATGGCCCACCTGGAGGGCTTAATGAAGGACCTAAACGCCATCACGACGGCCTGAGCACAATCCCAACACACACACACGCGCAAACAGATACACACACACACAGACATGCGCTTACATTTATCCATGACTTGCCACGGCATGGACAGAGTTCTCAGTCCTTTACAGAACCGAATGAGAGAACATGAACACTTTGGCTCGCCTTGCTAACTCTCAGGAAGGAAACGGCCATCGGTTAAAGGAATGAAAACCATTTTGGGTACTGATTCCTACGGGAACGTTTTTTTTTTTCTCCTTTTTTTTCTTTCTTTTGCGCTTCGGAGACGCTGTTTGTTACCTTACTAATTAAAAAAAAAAAAAAGATTACACTATGTAATCAGAAGATTACAATATGCTGGTGTTCGTGCTGGTGCTCAAGGCACAATTTACAGTGTTTCATTTGTGCGTTTTTGTATCTCTCGATCTATCTCTCTTTCTGTCTTTCTCTCTCTCTCTATATATATATATATAAATATATATTTCCACCCGTTCCAGTGAGGTGAACATTGGACACTGTTCCTTTTATTTTCAAAGAAAAAGTCATTTTTGTATTACTTTTTTTTTGATCGAATTTGATTTTTTTTGTTGTTTTTTTTAGTATGTCGTCTATTGTGCCATGTTGTTATTATTCTGTTGTTCTTTTGTATTATTTTATATACATATACACTTATAGATATGTATATAAGGTCAAAACTGCCTCATAGTTCTTTTTCAAAAACAGCTTCAGTTTTCAGAGGAGACTGCGCCAGCCTTACGCTCCGTTTTTCTCTCGAGGTCGGACGGCGCGGCGACGATTTGTCCTCGGTACGAACCGATTTTCTTACTTTCTTCGTTTTTTTTTTCTTTTCTTTTCTTTTCTAAAGGGAGCTCTTTTCAGAAAATATTGCCTTACACTTCTGTCTGCACGGACACTCATCCTTTAAGGAGCAAAGCAAAAATCCACCGCTTGTGTGTCACCTGCCACTGTGATATACAGACTTGTACTGAGGTACGGAGCTGCGAGATCATGAGTGCGCTGGCTGCTAGACTTCAGCTTACGTTCTGTTTCCTGTCAAGTGCTCTACAGCTGGGTTTTTATTATTATTATTGTTTTTTATCAACACTTTCATATGGACTGGAACTTAGTAACTGATGTTACGCAGGAAAATGCAGTACACACCGTCTCAGTGTCAGTCCAGGACAGTCTCAGGTCTATGATGTGATCTGTAGACACGTACATGGAATTTTGGCATGTCAAGTGCAAACCTTTTGAACGGGACTCCTGATGGTTGATGTGTTTTTTTGTTTTTTGTTTTCCTTTTGGTTAATCTCATGTAGCCATTTTATATGAAGAATTTCAATGTGAATGAAAACGTGGCAGTCTGGGAAAACCTGTCAGATGTCGCTGTGGCGAGGAAAAAAAAAAAGATTTTATTCTGCCTAAAACCCCACCTTGGGTCTGTGTGTGTATGGAGTTTGCATGTTCTCCCTGTGCTTGTTGGGTTTCCTCCAGGTGCTTCGGTTTCCTCCCACAGTCCAAAGACATGCAGGGTAGGATAGGATAATTCGCATTTCCAAATTGCCCGTAGTGTTTATGCGCACGCACGTGTGTGCTCTGTGACAGATTGGCTTCCCGTTCAGGGTGTACCGGTGTACTGAACAGGATGAGAGCTAGAGATATACAAGCGGCGTTCAAATCAAACCAGGATTTTATTGCGCAGAATATCAACAGTTATGAGCGTAAAAACTAGCTTTACTGCTCTATAATCCCCTGCTACACTAATGCACTTATCCCAGTGTTTCCCTAGTGCATCAAGGTTTCTCAGTTTTCTTGTCAGACTGCCTGCTTCACGTCTGAAACGCCGGCCTCCCAGAAACTCCTTTAATGGCCCCAACATGTGGAAATGGATTAGTGTGAGTTCAGGACTGTAAACTTTAATCAGTTTGATCATTTCTTAAGTCACAACAAATTTCATCCCAAATCCTGGTTTGGCTTGAACAGGCCTTGTACATTGACTTCTCGGTTTTAAGAAAGCATAAATGTGCTTTGACACAGGAAAGTGGATTTTTATTTCCACTTTTTTAACCTAAAAGGTTGTCAAAAACTTCACTTGTAAATTTCTTGGGTAATGAGTCGAACATTAGACTGATCAGTTCAGTTTGTAATCCAGTACTGACTATCAAACAGTGCTGCGCTGCAGTCGGGATTCAATCTTATATTATAATTTTTACGCCCTTTTCACTTCTGCAGCTCACTAGATCCTAAAAAACTACAGATCAGAATGCATCCGAGAAACAAAATGCAATCAAAAATAACCAAATTTCTCTGCATGAAGGATTTTCCCAGACCGCCAACACAAATGTTCTCCTGCTGGAAATCGTTTCCCTTCTCCCCTTTTACCCAAAGAACAGCATCGCTGCAATCATTCGCTCGACTTCGATTACTCTCGTGTCATATTTTTCCTTTCTCTTCTCGAATGTCAGTATGACTGTAAGGAACCGCTGGGTTACACGAACACGTTCAACAGTTGGACGAGATTACTTATTTGGGATAAAAAATAATATGGTGTTAGACAGTAAACCTTTTTTGCACTTTTTTCAACAGGTTCTTGGAAAAAAAAAAAACATTTCTTACATATCCTGTGTTTTCAATATAAAGCTATATTTGTGTAATGTAGTGTCATAGCTTAGCAGTAGGCAGCTGGTCTTGTTCATATGTTTTTTTATTTTGTTTTTATTTTGTTTTTAGTTTTTTGTTGCCTCTGAAATGGTATTCGAGCGACAGGTTTTACTGTGTTGCCGATGAGGAATTTTATTGTTGCTTATTTCTGTACAAAGATCTTTTTCGCTGTCTGTAGAATAATCTGTGGCTTTTTTAAAAAACAAACAAAAAAAAACAAGTTCTAAAATACGCTCATGGGTAATGTGTTATTTTCTAAAACATCTTTTTCCTTCAGATCTGGGGATAATATTAGCTCTTATAAATATTTATTTTAAAAATCAGACTTAATCAACCCTTATTGCAAATTGGGTTTCTTGGTTAATTTTAACTTTTTTTTTTTATCATCCCTTTTTCTGCCACGTCCAGGTGTAGTGTAGCCACTGTTCCTTTAACTTTAAATCCGCCAACTTTGCTTCCAATAACGTCTCTAGGAACATTCAGTGCCACCGTGGACATTAAAATTTTTTTTGTTGAATTTGACAAAATCTAATTCTTCTTCTAGATTGTTTTTGAAAGTTTGTCCATTTTTACACTACACCTAATTTGCAATGGGGAATAATTCAGACTGTAACTGTACTACACAATGATGAAGGGTCATTATACGACAAGGTGACTAGGTATACTTTTGAATACATTTTTATCTACACATCCAGACATAAGTCACATTTTGGGTGATTTCTGGTTTAATTAGCTCCATTTTTTTAATGCCATTTGAATGTTTTTCTATAACGACTCGTGTAACCAGTTTGGATAGTTTTCCTAAAAGTGCTTTAAAACCATGTTTAGGATTCAAACTTTCAGTTCTGCTGAATCAACAGGAAGATGAAGTATTTATCAAATGTTTTTGAACATTTGATGCGTTTCACCTACTGCACTCAACCTGTGTGACTTAACACCTTGACTCGCATTTTTTTATCTCAGCAGGTAGGTAACTATTTTCTGAACAAGTTGTGTTTTCTTGATGTCGTTTTTAACAATGTCAACAAAGGACGACACGATTACTATCTACTATGTTATCTGTAGAGTCTGTATAGCTTCAGCTATGTGATGCTTTTAAATCAGACTAATGGTGTCCTTTAAAAAAAAGATTAATTAATCACTGCATGCATTTGAGAAGTGACTTGTCTTTATTTCCTTTTCACTGGATGGAATTATACTCTAGGTGTCCTGAAGTTCATTCCAACAGCTGGCTGAGAAACCTGCAGTTTGGAGAGGCTCCCAAAGTCCTGAAAAATAAAATGCCAGTCGATATCAGTTTCCTGTGTCCACAACTCTTAACATTTAAAGGATAAAATCTGTTTCCTCTTTAATAGCATCATAGTCTAAAATACAGAGGAATTTTACTTTCTGGTGTTTATGTTCAGATCTCCACAAATAAAGACGGATCATATTACTAACATGATGGAAAAGGGAAATGTACAGTACATTACATTATGCTTTCTAGTAAAGATTCTGTTAATGTTTGGTCAAATTCCTGTGAACATTTTTAGACAAGATGCAGCCAAAAAAAAAGAGATCTACGACAAGGTGAAATGATGCAAGACAGTGAACCCTAATCTGCAGGCACATGACAGTTTAGAAAATGTGTACGACAGCAAACAAACTAGAGAAGCTGCATATTTACTATCTGCTTTAATTAATTTTATACTACAACATTGTAGTAAGATTCTGTCACATCAGCAGGCTTGTTTTACCAGACCTCTTTAACTATCCAATCAAATCAAAGATTTTTAAAAATGAATTTGAAAAAAAAATTAAGTTTGTTTACAACCTGAATAAGGTGCCTACCCATCATACCCTACGGTTATGTGTACCCGGAGGAAACACACCAAGCACAGAAAGAACAGGAAACTACATGCAAACAGCAGAGGTGAGACTCAACCCTCCGACCCTGGTGGARCAAGGTGACTATGGCTGAGGGGGGAGCATAATGTTCTCCTTATATAGATGTACTCAAACTACTAAAATGCCTGCTATGTGTGTGAAGTAGACAGGCTCTATATTATAGAKTATATTATAGATATATATCCTATTATATTATTACTACTTGTTCTATAATAAGCCATAAAATTAATAGACCTACCAGCATCTTCAGCATGTCTCTGGTGTCAGGATCGACCTCGATGACCTCCTGATCCAAAGCAGAGACCTGAAACAGCAAGCAGGAATCAATCAGTTCATAAATACACTTTGACCTTTCACGACAGTGCAGTGACTTAGCCAGCTAAATTAAACATATATAAGTTAACTAGAAATAATAAGCATACAAGCCATTAAAATTGTCAGGATGTAAAGGGTGGAATATCAGAAGGCTAAAGAAATACATACAAATTAACTCACTTGAGAACTTAGTTTTGAAAGTTATATAACGACTTTTATGTTGGGTAACATCACCTATTGCACCATTTTGGGATTGCATTCAATGTTGTTTTACGTTGAACTTTAACCTAAGAAGCGAGCTAACAGAAGGTGCGTCACTAACCCAGCTGCGATCTACTAACCTCAGGGACGTAGTTGTCTCTCCTCTCTCTCTCCTCTTCCTGGAGTTTGATGGAGATTCCTCTGACCGGACCCCTCTGGATCCTCTTCATCAAATGTGTCACATATCTGTATTCATACAAATAAAAACGAGACAACAATTGGAATAATCGTTTGCAATTTTCTGCTYATTACAATTGTATTTAATCAGCCAAGACATGGAACTCATTAAAARAAAGTATTTATACCACAGTGCTGTTAATTGATTGGTCAGGAGGTGAACGCTAATTTTCCATAACAGCAGCTCTGACAATAATCCTTGCTGTAATTAAAATCACGGGTTTCTTTTAACATGTTTCTATGGCAACAACCTGCACTTGTATAGCGAATGCTCTGCTTAAACTGAATAAGATTTCTGTGCAGAGATATTTCTTTTATTCTTTTTTGCAAGGAGTCTCCAGTGTCAGCACATACTAAGAGATTTAAAGCTCTAAAGGTAAACTTTCAATGTCGACATGACAATACATGGAACAACAGTTCTGATACATTAAGATATATGAACGACGTTTGAGGCAAACCAGGACATGTGATGAAATGAAGGCATAAAAACAATTGACATTTACAGAAGACCTCAAGCACAGTATGGTGCTGAGATCCTTGGCCGCGATAAAACATTAGAATGGTGCAAACGTTAAAGAAGGCCTGATCCTTAAAAATCGATGGATAATGTGTCACTAACTTGCAGACGAGGCACATCTGTCTGTGGGAACTATGCACACAATCATTCACCAACACCTCTTGCACATTACAGGAACTCAACTGGGAATTACTGTCACATCTCCCGTACAGTCCTGACCTTCTTCCAAGCTATTTCCACATGTTTGGGCCATTTAAGGAGTTCCTGGGAAGTTAGGGTTTCACACATGAAGCAGACAGTCCGATCAGGACTCCCACGTAATGAAAAAACTTCCTACGTTGATGTTGGCGTGGAATTTAATTGCACACTAATAAGCGTTTTAAAAAATCCAAAAAACAAAACAAAACCATCTGTTGAATTTTGGAATTAACTAAACTTGCACATGCAATGAAGGTGTGATATCACGTTTATTAAATAGATGTCAATTGTATACTCAATATGCACGTAAAAAAATGTACAGCTCCATCTGTTGAATTTTAAAATGATCTAATGATTTTTAAGGTTGATTTTTTATGATATAAGGCCATTTTCCATTTTAATTTCAAAGTAGCATATCTTCTCTTCCCCTTCAAAGCCTATGTTTTTACCTCAAACTCAGCCAAATACACCTGTGAAACCCCCATTAAAATTCGTTCAGCAGTTTTTATGCGATGTGTGCACAAACAAAAATTCCAAGAGCCATCTTGATGTGTTCTGTTACTTCCCTTACGTCCCCCCAAATTTATTTTTGCCAAATATTTTCGATGTACAGACACGCTAACTTTACAGTTTTATTATATATAGATTAAGTTATTTTGCACAATAAAAAACAGTGCATCTCAAAAGCTCCTTGTGCCACATAACATCTTAAGACTATTGCCAAATTTATTAAATGTACTGACAGGGGAATGTCTGTCAATTAACTATTGAAGTGAAGAAGTGAAACTGGTTATCCAAAATGGCTGCCTCATTCCATTCTAATGTTTATCTGCATGATGAAAATTGAGCCGTGTTTACAAATAACAGTTTGTATGGAAAACAAAAATAGCAAGATTGACTGCAATTAGCTATATATTGTTATTCTGTACCAAAGAAATAACAATCTGGCTGACTGACGCCATTAAGACCAAGTAGAAACAATTCATTTAAAATCTGTTAGCCTTTGTTTTAACTTTTAACATCCAATTCCCTTTCTGTGGAAACACATGATGGTTAACCATGTTTGACTCACCCAGCAATTTTGTTGCGCAGATGCTTGCTGGGGATGATGGCGATCTCCTCACACACCCTCTTGTTGATGTGAAAGTCGTTACCCAGCCGGGTGTAGTACTTCTCGATGATGAGTCGAGAAGCCTTCTTTACGGTCTTCGTCCTTACACGGCCCTGAAAAATGCAAAAAAAAAAAAAAATCAATAATAATAAACAGCTCCTAATGAATCCAGTTACCGGTTGTAATGATATATGAAAGCAGAAGAAATATCATGACAAGCAGTATGTGAAAAGTAAACAAAATGTATCATTCTTTTTTCTTTTTCTCAGGAAGATTCTGGTTGGAGAAATCCGAAAAACCTCTCAAAGAAGTTAGGGACCTAGTTGTGATGTTGACACGCATCCCCGAGAAATGAAGTGTAAAAAATTAACCTGGAAACACCTTAATGAGGGCGGCCCGTGCAATTTTATGCAATGCATACGAGTCTTGCTAATGTAATTAGGGGCACAAATCTGATCAGGCAACACAGCATAGTTCAATGATGATTAAAAATAAATAATAAATATATGGAAGCCTTGCTGGTGTGTATTAACAGGGAGGCTTAAGACATCACACTGTGCATTTAGGTTTTCGGATACGTCAGGTACAACGAAAATCATCATTACTTTCATAACATGTATATTTTACCACTACCGGAAAATGGAAATAATTTCACAAAAATGTATAACTCTCAAAATGTTTGTATAGGTTGTGCCGAAAAAATCTGCACAATCCTGATCCCTATATATATATATAGGAGAAAATAAACTGCAAAACAAACAAACAAAAATGGCTAAAATGCTCTGGGTTTTAAGGGCTATGTACTAGAAGCTGAAAGAGCGATATCATTACATATCTATATTTTTAAAAAATCTTCAGTCATTTTAAAAACATTCTATACATTTTTATTTGACTAACACGTTTGATTGCAACTTTTGTCTGAAAATGGTGGCTTTTTATTGCTATGCTAGCACACAGTTCAGGACCAAACTTCTCACATACGTGCTCTGAAGTCACCTTTTTCAGACAAAAATGACATTCAAACAGCTTAGCTAAATTTAGTAGTATCCGGGCTGGCAAAGAGTGGATAAATCACACTTTAGGGTGGACCAAATAATTTACAGGCTGATAATGCTCTTTCAGCTTCTAGTAGTGAATACAATTACTATTGTTATGCTAAGCTAACGATAACGCAGCTCACGCTAACTCCGAAGAACACAGTACGTTAAAGTCACGCGCTACGAATGAAAGACCGTAACCAAGCAACGGGTAGTTACTTCCGGGAGAGCGTATAGTCTTATTTATTTCTGATATTATATCAAAACTAAATTATTGAAGTTAAATTAATATTTACTATCCTTCCAGTAATATGTAAAGAAACAAAATAGCTTTACAAACTTTAGCGGTAACGATTTTTTTTAGGGCAAATCAGTTCCGTAAAGCGCTCGCTTCATCTCGGTAACTTATCCGTTTTTAAAATGAAACACGCTGCCATTCGCGCTGCTTATCTTTCCTGATGATGTGATTAAATGATATTTAGTGCTTCAGATACGGATAACCAGGGAAAATACGGAGATGACAGCGGATTCCCAAACAACCCACCATGTTGGCTCAGGTCTCCGAAAAGGACCCGACCCAGAGCAAAGCGGAAGTTAGTATCTTGTGGCGGAAATAGAATAAAAGTCCCAAAATTTCTAAAGTCACTAAATTATATATTTATTATTAGGTTTACACCAAAATTGAAACAATAATAATAATAGAATAAAAAGAACACCCCCGACCCCGCCCCCCGCCCTCTTGTGAATGAAGGGGTCAAAAAGCAATTAAGACCTCAAGCACAGTACATGAACACAACTTGCACATTACAGGAACTCGTGTGTGACTTATTGCCACATTGCCTGTACATTCCTGACTTTGCTCCAAGACATTTCTGCATGTTCGGGCCATTAAATTAGTTCCTGGGAGGCCAGCGTTTCAGAAGTGAAGCAGGCAGTCCGATCATGGCTCAGAGAAAACTTTCTATCTGAATGGTATCCATGCAATAGGGAAATACTGGAATAAGGATTATACACAGATTATATAGAGAAAGTAAGGTATTTTTATCCTCATAACTGTGTTCAGTTATTCTGCACTATCAAAAGACCATGTTAGACTTGAACGCCCCTCGTAATAATATAAAAAGGAGAGGAATCCTGTAAGATGTTAGAAAGCAGAGCCTAAAAGGTCACACCGACACAAAGTTGAGACAATTTCCTTTATTTTACATAAAAAAGGGTGCAAACTTGAGTTTCCCTTTTAGAGTGGAGGGAATAAAAATTGTATTTGAAAGGTTAAATGTGGTACTTCATATGACTCCTCAGGAAAAATAGCCTTTAAGACATTTATCTTTCTGCATAAAGAAAAGAAAAAGACAACCGGAAAAACAAGGATGGGTCCCTCGTCACCGAAAGCCCTTGACTAAACGAAACCATTCAAATGCATTAACATTCATATTTCAGCACAGACTTATGACTTCAGATTCAATGCATGAGAGAAATTTTTTTTTCCTTTCTTTTTTTCCCCCTTAAATATGACCAGAACCGGAAAAGGGAATACAGTACTGTACAAGTCAAAATTTCATTACTTGAAAAAAGTAAATTAAAAAAAAAAAAAAAAAAAAAAAAAATCACAGAATCTTTTACGAAACACTGAAGGAAAAGAAACGTAGTGATAAAATATGGACGTTAGAGTACTGTAGCGCTGATCAAGCTGAACTCTGTTAAAGAAACAATGTGTTTCGTTAAGCAGATCTATGAATTTGTTCACATTAGATTTTCACACTGATTAAAACCAACGAGGACGGATAGCAATGCCGATCACAAAGGAAAAAAAAGAAAGAAAGAAAAAGGACATGGAGCTAGAAAATACTTGCATGACTAAAGCTGAGCTTAGATGTTCAAAAATGAAAGCAGCTTTTACACAAGCTGTACGATTGCGACTGAACAGAAAGTGTAGAAAGGYCATGCTCAGACTGTACATCAAATAGCCTAAAGCCCCATCACAATGTATTCACCGCTGCGTTCTTACTCGTAAGCCATGCGTGGTAGAAACTGCAGAAATACTGAACCCTCTATGCCTAATGATATCACTTAATGTTTTTTGTTGCTCTTTTTAAATCATTTTAACCCTTCAAGAGACCATGACAGTGATGCAAATGTAACTGCGATTAAGAGCTTCTATAAAACACAGGGTCATTTTACTTTATTCTGAGGATAAATACAGTTTATTCCTCACCTTTATACTGCTGCATGATTAGCATGAAACCTGGCTGCTTTACAAAYGTTTTGAAATCGGTTAGTAGTCAGTACGCCGGCGCCGGCTAAGAGGCCAGTAAAAATGAACGACGTCTCGTTATTATGCAAAATGTCATGGATTTCAGTGTTTAGTGTTATTCATTTATTTCTTTTATTTTAATATTTTAAAAACATGATACCATTTTAGTGAAACTGGTCAGCAGATGGCTCCCTTTGCCTACTCCGAAACATTTTTTTTCCAAGTGGCCCTGCCTTGATTCTAACCATCTTTATATATATATATACATTTTTTAAAAAAAACCTCGACAAACGCATCCCAAAAACATGATCACCTTCATCACCAGGCTTCAAATTTGCCGATCTGGATATTTTCCTCATCTGAACCTTACATTTAATAACACTGATCCTGTATTTGGGCAAATCTAGCACACAGACATGTTAACGACCTGAAATTCTGAAAGTTGGCAAAAGGAAATGAAAGAGCGTGGGATGGAAGAAGAAAAAGTGTATAGACTTGTCTTCTCTCAAAGTCATTCTCCCTTAAGCGAGCGCACAGGCACACCCGACAGCAGTGCAGCGGGGAGCACCCGTCCAAAACAAACGCTAAACTCCTAGCAAACATTCACGCGGAGGCACATCATATGCAAATACAAGAAATAACAGCTTTAAAAAAAAAAATGAAAGAAGCCTCTCCTTAGACACCCCCCACCCGGGAGAGATTCAGCGACTGGAGTTCAAACGGTGTCAGAGGGATTCAAGTACTTTCCATAAAAAATTATTTAGGACCGAAGTGAAGGGATGAGTTGCACAGGACTATTGCAAGATTTAATATTTAAGCAAAAGAAAAAAAAAATCTTGATAAGCAAAGCATCTAAAGTATTGCTCACAATGCATGTTGCATACGCACWGGTTCGATGGMAAGCTTTCTGTTCTTGATACTCTGGTTCCGACAAACACTAAGCGACATCTCTCTCAGCTGCAACAACAGCGGGTTCAGTCGATCCATGCTTTCGTATGAATAATTTCATAAATACACTAAAACCATGAGACCAGAATAGGTCCGCCTGGATCTTTAAACAGAAGTTACCTTTCTTTTATAGACGCCCGCTCTGTATTCCAGGTGAGTTATCATTCTGCTACCCGATCAGAAATTTCTAGAAATATTAGAGGAAAAGAACTGAAGGTAGTGAAAGTGTAGTGCAGTCATAATTTTTCCATGGTTCCTCTCTCTCTCACACACATACACACTCTTTTCCCAAATTGTGTATGGCCAGACAATGAAAAACCAAAATGAAAATAATATATAAAAAAAGTAGAATTTCTTATACTCAATTAACGTTTGCTGTACATTTAAAAACCACAAAATCACTGAATTATCCTGCACACAATGCGATGACTGGGGGACCAAAAAAAAAAAAAAAAAGAGCACCACTAGAACAAAATTGTAATTCATTCTAAGCCACTTTCTGCAAAAATTAAAATAAACTCCTTAGGTACATTTAATTGATAAAAAGAAAATCCTTTTCTGGAGCACAGGACTGTTTTACGAACCTGATTCGGATCAGAATGAAATTTTAGATGAGCTTCCCAGAACTGACCCTACATACTAAAACTGTGATTTTGACAGACTTCATGTGCTCTAACGGTGGCCTCATCCTTCATCGAAGAGATCACGGGCCTACCTGTGATGGAGCTGTAACGAAATACCTGATACCTAGTGATTTACGGTATTCACTGAAGATCCAACTGGGTTTTTATGTTGAAGTCGGGTTTGTTTGGATCTATTTTTTTTTTTTTTTAGAGGATTGAGATTACTACATTAACGAAAGATGGCAAGAGACAGAGATTCTGTAGTGTCTTAATGCAGAACCAGGTGAAACGGCCCTGCTGTGTAGTGTTAGTTAAGGCTTTGAGATGAGACGTTTAGCATTGGCAGTTTAAGAGTCTTTCTCTAAAACAGCGCTCGAGTTCCCATCATCAGTTTGCCTTCCCGAGGAAAAAAACAAAAAAAGCCTACTAAGAGGCAAGGAAACACTTCATAAACAGCCATTATTACACGTTACGAATGTTAGCAAGCTTCTTATTAACCGTTACTCCGTTCGGACGCTCTGTTCATATAGACACGTGGTGTGTGAAGAAATACATACTAAAGGGACGTAAAAAGAAGGTTCACCCACAGACTGACTGGATTTCAGCCTGGGTGCATTAAATAATTATTCTCGTCAGCAATCATTTCCATTTACATGGGGTAATAATAATAATAATAACAATAATAACAACAATAATTATTATTATAGTATGTAAAAAAAAAAAAAAAAAAATGCCACATTTAAACCAGGGACTTTTGAAAAATAAGACGATTACGAGGAAAAAAAAAACAAAACAAAATAAAATGTTTGATACAAAGAGAACCATGGAGCATCTCGCTGGCGAGTTCAGCTCTTAATTCCAGCTAATAGAAAAGTCAGTTTCATGTTAAAGCGATACTATATCACAAGAGGAGAAAGCAGCATGGCTGGCTGGCAGGTCGGAGTGGGTGGAGTGCTTTAGAACAAGCAGCTTAAATAGCATTGAGTAGAACTGGGGAATGTGCTGAAGCTCTCGATCTCGGACCGAGCATCGGACCTCGGCGCTCTCCTCGTCCCTCACGACAGAGCCGGGCAGCGCGTCGGATCAGCACGAGGGTCGACGGCCATGAATACAACGCTGTCACTTTACACTTGGCTGCTTATTTCACACATTTACAGAGTCGACAAGCGAAGGCCTGTTAGCTTTATGTTAAGAAAGTTAGGGTTTTTTTTTTTTTTTAATGCCGACTCCGTCCGAAAGATGCACGAAAATTTCTAAGGCTCTGACCACGCCACGACGGTCAGGTGGAGCAGAAAATACAGAGGACAGAAGTAGTGAAAGCTAGCAGGCGGCGCAATAGGATGGATATATGAACTCCAGTGTGGATGAAGCTCCTCTGTTTAAGTGAAACTCCCTCCAAAACCCCCTCCTGGGCTGCTGGGTCTGTCGCAAAAACGCACGACACGGGAGGGCTCCGTCAAAGAGCCACGCCTCTCGCACCATAGAAAGATGGAGAGGGGGAGGTTAGAACCAAAAAAAAAACAACAAAACTAAACGAGAAGCGGAAAGGAGTGCAATGCTGTTCCAGTGCTTAGAGATCCAAATGAATATGTTTGTGTGTATAATCCGATACAAGGAAACTGTCCATGAGCCCTGCATCCACGTTACACGATATGTGCATGTCTCTATTCTCTCGCTCTCACTCTCTCTCTCAGGCAGGTCCCTTTGAGGCAATTCACTTTGAGGGCATTGTTGTCTTCTTTTGAATAAAATTTCTTTATTGAACGTTCTTAAAACGGGCTGGGTGGAGCGGGTGGAACGGATCATTTGTGCCGAGCGGTGTTCTTTTTCCTCTTCCTCTTGAAGAAGCAGCAGCACCTGAGGACACAGAGACAGAGGACAGTCAGACGACCCGGTACTCTGGTCGGATCGATGGAAATGACATTGAAAATTAGACATTGCGGGGCTAGTAGCATTAAATCGCCATGTACAGGAGCAAGCTTAAATCTCTCCAAGCTGGTTTGTTACTTTTTTTTTTTTAGATAAAGAAAGCACACATCTAGCATTATTCACAAAAATACACATAAACAAACACAGACACGCTTATGCTTAGTGTAGTTAGGAGAGTTGAGACATCAACACGACAGGATGAACCCGTGGGAATGACTGAAGGAGCATGCAGAGGAAAGAGAACAGCTCCAGACTGACACATAGAAAAGTGATGCCGTTCACTACGCTCGTCAATTTAGAAATCYGCCATAAGGAGGAATTAAGAATAAAACTAAGACATAGTCACAAATGCAATTTATATAAATTTTTTTAAAAATCTGGATCTGTATTGCAGGATTACAGGATACATAATGTCTTTGCCTTAATTCAAACCCCATAATGGTGAGTTGAGTTGAGAGGCCTCCCTCGGTTAAACTGAGACTAAATCAGCGAACATTTCCAGAATGCCTGCAACTGTTTTGGGCTTTTTTTTTTTTTTTGCACTTTCATGTAATCTAAGCCTATTCGCCCACAGTCTAGGCTGGTCCACTCCCCTTGGGTTTTCGATGTGGACTGGAGAGAGGGACTCACCACAAGTTGAGCATTTTCACGCAGCTACAAAAAAAAGAGAGAGTGTGAAAAGAGAAAAGACAGAGAGATTATTACACAGTGGTGAGACGATGAGACAAACCTCATGCCGGGCTCTTAAGAGAAACAAGCGGACACACAGAGGACAAAAATAAATAAAAGAAGGAAAGTGACTTGGAGGGGAGGAAGTCAGAATATTGATCTAAACATATCTGATGTAAACAGGAGGAATTAGAGAAGAAAGGTGACAGTAAGCTGGGTTCCACTCGTATTGTAAAAAGGAGCTTGCAGACAGGGAAGTAATCGTCTGATTATCTGATGGTTAGTATGGAGGAGGAATAAAAGGAGGGATAAACAGAGATAAGGTCTGGAACTAAAGAGGAGAAAAGTGAGAGGTTCAGAGAGAATGGCTCACAGGAAAGGGTTTTAATGAGGTTAAATGCTGGGACAACCATAGAAACCCTGGCATGTTTATTTCAGGCTTTTAATTGCACAGAGCCTGCGTTGTTGCTTACTTTCAAGTCTGCATCAGTAATCAAAGATGGCCATCTATTTAAGACATCAAAGCACTGACGGAACAGAAAAGCCTCTATATTTATATCAGACTAAAAGACTTGATTTCTGTACGCAGAACTAAGCAGAGCCCGATTCATGGGTGCGTTCAAATAATACTGATGAACTTCATTCATAGTCATCTCTCTGCCATGGTCTGCGTCTTCCAACCTATCGGTAGGCATCATTACACGTTATTATAATCTACTGAAACACTACACAGATTTGTTGTACAGGAACATTGTAAAAGCGTCACGTACTTTGCTTCGTCCATCACTTCCACCTCCGCCTGCACTGTGATCGGAGCGTTGGAGTGGACCGCCAGCGGGTCGTCTGCGTTCAGCTCGCCGTTTGTTGAGCTCACCACCTGCAGCACAAGGCCCGAAGAGTTAGAATGGAAGCTGGGTTCATTGTCCAGGATCCACTTAAATGAATACTCACGCCTTTTTAAAACCATACAAACAGAATCTCTAGGGCTTTTTTGCAACACCTGCCATGTTTGTGGGTTAAAAAAAAAAAGAAAAAGTTTTGCTTCAATTAGAAAGAAAAATAGTCTATAAATAATATTAGAAAGACATGTTTTTGCAGAAAGTTTATTTTGAATATGTGAAATGTTATAAATCTATCTAGTCATATAACCGGGAGACCACTTGAACAAATTTAGGAGGTTGACAGAAATCAATCGAATACTCATGCAATTGCATCTTCAGCTCCACAAATGTAAACCATTTCACAAACTACACTGCTGTTTCCTGCAACTTTAGTATTCATGTAGATCCCAATTAAGACCATTTCAGCTCCCCCCAAAAAAGCTCAGGGAAAACCACTAACCAAATTAAATAATGTGATTCCTCCAATGTTGAAAAATCATTTCACCTGAATGTCTTTACTGTTAGTTTGTAATTTCATATTTGGCTTATACAGCTGATTCAACACACGCCCTTAGACTTTCACCATAATTGATCACCACTTCAGTGCAGAGCTATTCATTAAAAAAAGCATGTTGCAAATGCACTTGAGTATTCCTTTAAATACATATGAAACAATTCTTTACCCTGGCACGGCTTTACTACATAAGCAAATGATCACTAAAGAACATAATGGACAAATTCTTCTACTTTCCTCCTTACTGTATCTCAGTTTTTCAGGTTATCAATGCTGCAGAAGCAAAATTTCTGGAGGTTGGGGCTGGACCAAGTCTTATAACCCTAATCTTAACACGTAACCTTAACCCCAACACATAGCCTAAAGATCGAAACACACTGAAAAAGTTTGGGACTTTGGTTCTGTCGCACAGGATACTTGCTCTTTTTCAATGGAGTTATGCACATGTTAAAACCCAGACGATGTTAACGCTATGCATCATGATGCATCATCTCTTTACACTGCTCTCTGACTGAAGAGCCTCCTCTATTCCAGAGCAGAGAAAGGGAAAGACATCATGAAAGCAGATAACTCTTGACCCTTTTACCAGCTTGGTGATCCTGATGAAGAATACACTTCTGCTGGTTTGTGTAGAAAGATCATGTTGCTTTGGCACAAAATGATTACAAAGCGAGAGTGGGTTTGGGAAATTGAGGGATGGAGGAGGTAGAGCGATACCTGCACTGAGCCTCCGTGCCTGTCCGATGCCAGGTGGGAGGTCAGGTAAGAGTTGGCCTGCCGGTTGGGCTGCACCTCCCATGCTCCTCTGCGGTCGGAGGAGGCCGTCTGCTCGGGCCGGAGGAGGCGCGGGAGCGAGGGGAGGAGGTAGAGGAGGCGGGGGGGGAGCGTGAGCAGGTGGCATGCAGGGTAATGGAAACCAACAGGGAACAAAAACAAAAAGAGCCAAGGCAAAGCAACAAATCAGCGTTAGATTCATAAATGTGCATTCAGTTTGTGTAACACAGGCAAAAAAAAATAATTAATCCTGTTATGGGTGGATTTTTCTGACAGCAGGGAGATATTCGTTATTCTTGATTATAAAAATTTGCTTGTTAAATGCTCCAACTTTCTCACTTTATTTCATGACTGTACTTTATCATCATACTATGCAAATAATAAAGGATATCTACTGAGCAATTAATGAGAAACAAAAAACAGCTACTAAAAATATAAACAGTGAAAAGAGTGAACAAATACACAAACAAAAAAACAAACAAAAAAATTAAATCCCTTGTGTGTGCTAAATAATCAGAGCTGTGTCCATTAAACTGCTGAGGGAAGTGACATCATCTTGGGTTACGAGTCTTCTAGGATTAAAGTATAAAAAATAAAAAAAAAACCCCAAGGTTAATTTTGTCTGGAGGCCCATCTGAGACAAAACAAAACATGGCCTTGTTGGGGACGTACAAGTAAAGCTGCTTAGTACTTAAAAACAGAGCAACCATCATGGATAAATAATAATAATAAAAAAAGAGCAATGAATTAGGTATGCATAAAAACAAGCATACTTAACTTGTTTATGCCCTGCATGCATTTTAAAGCACAGGATGTGCCCTGAACGCGCCCTGCACGCTCGCTTAACAGCTTCAGCCCTGGTACGCAGTGTGCCGAGAGATTACAGCGAGGGGATTCCACACTCCAGTTCAACTCTCTACATTACGTTAACCATGCATGATTACTATTGGTGGATTGTGCCAACCTTTGCACACGCCCAGGCTGAGCTCATGGTGGTTTAGGAAAAAAAAAAAAAAAAAGATTCAAGTCCTCAAAGGAGGAATGCAGAGCTGTGCCAAAGCTGCAAGCTGATCTCTGTTTAGTGAGGCAAGGGCAAATCTTACCTGGTTCCTTAAAGGTTGGTGCTGAGAAGGTCTGTCTCTGTGTGCGTGGCTCTCACGGGTCACGGCTGACGCTCCGGAGTCCACGTGCACGGACCCAACAGGTGTGGGCTTCGAACAACATGATAAAGGACAGCATTTTAGAACAATGCATAATTATACGGTATAATGGAAGGAATAAAACATGACGTGTGTGGTCATAAAAAAAATTTATTAAAATAAAAACACTATCTTGAAATAACAGACACACACAATATGATGAGGACTCCGGATTGAAACTAAACAGCTGAATAGGCAAAAGAAAAAAAAGGTGGGGTGGGGGGGGGAGTCATGTGGGCTGATGAATCCAGATTGACCCTATTCCAGAGTGATGGGTGTATCAGGTTAAGAAGGGAAGCGCATGATGTGAAACTCATCAAGCATAATGTCCACTGTACAAGCCTCTGGAGGCAGTGTTATGATCTGGGGTTGCTTCAGCTGTTCAGGTCTAGACTCAGCGAAGTGATATGGCAATAAAATAAAGTCAGCTGACGACCTGAATATTCCGAATGACCCGGTAGAATCACGTCTAGAGTTTTTCTTGCCTGATGGCACAAGAGATATTCCAGGACTCAAATTATAATAAATTGGTTCTGGGAGCATGAGGAATCGTTTTCACACTTGAACTGGTCGCTAGCTAAGGTCAAATAAACCACTGGCACGTATGAAATTCTTCCAGGCAATGTATGTATGTATATTTTACCTAGGAAGGTGTACRTATTGCACTTTTTAAGATGCATTTCAAAAGGTAATTAAAGTGTAAACATTTCCATCTGAAAGACGTATTRAAGGTGCAGAAGATAAGGTGACCACTATTAGCCAGCACAAATCATCAAAGCTAAAGGAGACCAAACAAAATATTACAATGTATAACGTTTTTTTTTGGAGAGGCAGTATAATCAACAACTAGGCTTAAYGATTTTCTTATGGATTCCACTCAACATTCCTCTTACACAACAGCAATGTGTTAGCGATTTCATTTTTAACTTGTGAGAGAAGTCAGATATCATATCAGTTCTCTTTGTTACTTCCTGTTATCACTTACATTAAAGCTTAAATTACTAATTAGTCATCCCTTCTTTAAAAACAAACATTTAACAAATGCAAGAAAGGAAAAATGTAGGGGGGGGGGCTAAGACTTCCATGGTGAAAAACTTAATAACCGGGTCAAATCGCTGACCCTGGAACACTCCTTCCATTAATATTAACTAAACATGTCCTTACAAAAATTTCACCATATCAATGATTGTTGCTCCTTGTTAAAGAAAACATTTTAACCTGTTTGTTATCGGGTGTAGATTATGTGACATGCCCACCATGCATGGCCCTATGAACGAGCCGTTACTAACGGCAGAGGTGGGTTGAGTAGGCAAAAGATTGTCTCAAGTAAGAATAACTGTATTATAAAGATAATTTTGCTCAAGCAGGAGTAAAAAGTAGTCATCCAAAATATTACTCAAGTAAGAGTAAAAAATACTTTGGTACTTTGGTGAAAAGACTGCTCAAGTACGGAGTAACTTTCAATCGTAATGTCCGATTATTTTCATAATAATTATATTAATTCTATATAATAAAATCAAATACATTTTTAAACAATTATATTATATATATTAATAATTACAATAATATACACACATTATATTATATTATAGTATAATTGTAATAATTATATATGCAAACATTGCAACATTCAGTGAAACAGCTAAACTTACTGCGACATGTTTCATCAGGTTAGAAGTTGAGTTTTTTATATGCTGAAGTGTTTGTCTGTTTTGGCAGACAAAGAAGACACTGCAGTATAAAGCTATTCTTTTGCAAGTGAAACATGCTTCTATGATGCCAGGGACTGGCTGATGTTTTTTTCCCTCGCAATGCTGCCTGTTTGTGGTTATAGTTATCGCAACTGATTGGTCAAACGGAGTCATATGATTATTTTTGCTGCATCTGATTGGTGAAACAGGCAAGTGCTAGAACTACCGGTGACATGTGTAGAATAAACGGTTCGAAAAGTAACGAGTCAAGTGGAGCCGAATGTAGCGGAGTACAAGTAGTGTTTCTTCTTCACAAATCCACTCAAGTAAAAGTAAAAAAATATGGTGCAGTAAAACTACTCATAGAAGTACTTTTTTATTTTTTAATTTTTTAAAGTTACTCAACTACACACCTCTGTATAACGGCACATGTGGAACACAAAGCTGTGATGTAACATTTAGTTCAACAGTGCTGTGGTATGAAACACTTATGAGTTACAGGACAAATATCACATTAACTTACGATTTGCCTGCCGACCCAGTCGTACGTGTAATCAAACGTGTATCCTTTGCGTTCAAACAGCTCAGTGAATAAGGTCCTCAAGTACTCGTAGTCAGGCTTTTCGAAGAAATCCAAACGCCGAACGTAGCGCAGATACGTGGCCATTTCCTCTGCAACAGCACAGCACAAGCAAATAAAAAAATAAATTACAAAAAAAAGTCTTGTGTCAATCATTTAATCCGAGCGACATCTCATACTATACAACAACTGTTTTTCTCTTTTGCCCGCGGAACCAACAAATATGGCTGGACGTGCAATAAAGATAAGAACTAACCTGGAAAGTTCTCACAGAGAACTTCAATTGGAGTGTTCCTTTTTGTGTCCCCGATTTTTTGATATCTCTCTTTTAATGTGTCAGCCTGAAAAATGAAAGCACACACTCATGCGTTTTTGCATGGAACAGGATTTTTTTTTTAATCATTCTCTGCAGAAATGAATCACGGTTTGACTGACGCACCTTTAGTCCCTGCCATGGAAGGCTGCCTCGGAGGAAGTACATGAACATGTGACCTAAGGCTTCAAGGTCGTCTCGCCGACTTTGCTCTGAAACAAACACACGACTTGTAAAATCAAATCATGCAAAGCCTGATCCGACAAGCGTCACTACAACACGCTATGGCCGGTTACATACTGACTGTGTACGCCATGAGTACTGCAAGCTTACCCTTCCCCAAGTGCGTATTTATGGACATGTATCGTGCTGTGCCAGTGAGACTCTTGTGCTCCCGGTAAGGAATGTGTTTTTTGGTTTCAGGATCGATGTATTCTTTGGCTAAGCCAAAGTCTATGATGTGAATGATGTGCTCCTTTTTGTTCCCTTGCCGTCCGATGAGAAAGTTCTCTGGCTTCACATCCCTGTAGATGAGGTTCTTTGAGTGCACATACTCCATACGGGATATCTGTCAACAACAAAAAAAATGACATGACTTGAGCAGCAATAAAGACAAATTGTTGATTGATGCCAAAAAGTATAAGAAGAAACTGGTATAACCTTTTACAGCAATGCTGCAGAGTTTGAACAGCAGATAAAATAATTTCCAAACACTTCAGTCTCATTCTAAAATAATCTACATGTACATCTAGGCACTGTAAGCAACAACTAAAGAGCTATCTGTTTATTGGGTATGATAAACTCCCCACAAAAAATAAATTATATATATATATATATATATATATATAAAAACAACAGTGTTTGACTGAAGGTACTTATATTCTTGTGAACCAGTGTAAGGATACAGTTCAAAGCACTAGATAAAAAGAGTCTGCCCAATGTAAATGATAATGATGTATCATATAGTCAAGCATTATTATATACCGTTGGTGATCACACATACTTATAACATGCAAAGTAATACTCAGTGCAGTGAAATGTGTCCTTTATTCAGCACACAGAAATCATATATAGCTGACATGGTTGCAAGGATACACCGTAATGTGAGACGCGATTCAAACTGTGAAAATCAGCATGCTATTCATTCTGCTTCTAGTTTGAACGCTGAAGGTCTCAATCTGCACGACCCATACAAGTTAAAATGTACAGACAGCACGCTGGTCATTACAGCTGTCAATCATACACTAGGTAGACTTGATCCAGAATCGACTCGAATCTATGCAACACTGCGATTTTTGATGCCGGTATTTTTCTTACAGGTTTTGAAGCATTAAAAACAACTAAACGTATTGAATAAACATTGAATGCTGTGCTTATTTTTATAAAATGTTGCATCTCATACAAAATTTTTATCTTTTCTTCCTGACCGTTGTTTGCACCATACTCCAACCCGGTCGTAACCTGGGTTCAATTCTCAGGACAGTGGTGGCTCAATGGGTTCAATTCTCAGGACARTGGTGGCTCAATCGGTTAAGGCTGATCAAAAGGTTGTGGGTTCAAGCCCCAGCACTGCCAAGCTGCCACTGTCCCGGCCCAGAAACCCTTTCTGCTCCAGGGGCACTGTATCCTGGCTGACCCTGCACTCTGACCCCTGCTTCCTGACTGGGGATACATAAAAAAAATAATAATAATTTCACTGTGCTATAAGGCGTGTACATGTGACAAACAATTATTATAATTGAATCTCATCTCTTATCTTGGGTGCCGGTATTGTCCCACTAACTCAAAGGAGGTAGCAACAGTCTCACAAAACCAGAGTATTTCACAAGAACTTTTGCAAAACATATAGTTTAAAAGTTTCAATTTTAGAGCATTTAGATTGGATTAGATGGTATTGCATCATTGATTCAATTGTGTGCAGTTCTACCGGTCACATGACGCATTCTTTTATGAAGAGCGAGAACTTCTGAAGTGACTGATCTCACTTTAGCACACAGCCACAGAGTTCTTCAGCAGCTTTTAAATGACAACAACGATGTTCTCCTGTGATCTACACCACGCCGGGAGGTGGGCATGGTTTTTCAGTCAAAATGATGCCTCAGGCTCAAGCTCATTGTGTTTTAATCTATCATGCTTTCTGGGTAAAAGACTTTTACTTTTTGATTGTTTATTCAAATCAAACATTTTGGCAGAATTTCTCATTTCACTACTCTTTTATTTTTACAACATGATGAACATTTGGTCCACTTTGCTTTAATAACTGTTTTATACACATTTAAAATAGACAAACACATGACTTTGTGTATCACGAATGATGCAAAAAGAATATTTGTTTTTTTTTCTTCAAAATATAGTCAAAGAATCAAACTGAACCTGAAGCATGAAGCCAGTAATGTGAATCAAATCGGACTTTGATTATTAGGCAGACACGCATGAATGTAAATGTAGCTCTGTCCACGGGGACAAAAACAAGATGAGCCACCGCAGACGAGGATCTTAACAGACGCCCAGTAAAGCTAGATATACACAGTTCTGCCTGCAGCGTGTAATTTACTCGCAGACTACTCCGAGGCAGGCACATCCCGCTGACAAGACCTGCTAATGCAAACTAAATAAAGCACAGGCATGATGAAAACACTCCTTGTTATATAT
>QMIH01000320.1:166750-179632 GCA_003987875.1 Clarias batrachus
TATATATATAAATCTCTCACTTTTCAAATCCTCATCATGATCGCCATGTGTCTTAAGACTAGTAAATACACGAGGGAATAAAAAGTACAATTCCATGAGGCTTCATGAATCCAGGCTTTGACTAGATGGTTACTGGAACGCTGATGAGACATGAATGGTGTCATAAATAAACATGGCCTCGCTCCCGGACAACAGGCCAAGTCAGCAAGTGTTTGAAATACGAACCGAAGTAAGGCTTCGAACTTTTCCACAGGAAACACATCTGGTCAAAAACCTAAACCTTTGCGTGTATGGTACTGATTCATGATTAAAAGACAGACAGACAGACAGACAGGATGAGCGCTGGTTGTATAAGCACTGAGAGACTGAGAAAACAGCCACCTCCCACCAGCCACCCATGGCTTTACTGAGTAACGGTTGCACTCCTACGCTGCAAACTCTGTGGTCAGAGCAGTGGGATTAGCAGGCTGCCCACTTGACTGGAAGTAGAGACTTCTAAACTTCGGCAGCTCTGGGCCACGTGGGACCTCCAGACCACTGCTAAACAAACAAAGGGCGGCAAAGGAAAGAGTGGATGGGGCAAGTTCCTGTTGGTGAACAGACGCAGCTGGTCAATCAGCATCATTGGTGGATTAGCTGCCTGTGTGTGTGTGTGTGTGTGTGTGTGTGTGTGTGTGTGTGTGTGTGTGTGTGTGTGTGTGTGTGTGCGCTCACTTCTGGATGAACTACTCTTTTGCACTAAATGCATACAAATTTTGATACAAAAAGACTAAAGACTAGTGAAGCACAATATTTTTAAATAATAATGAAAAAAAAAGAGAAGCAAGAGAGCTGAAGTCTGGACGGCATTACAGTTCATCTTAAAGGTGTTCATTGGGGATGAGGTCAGGATTCTCGAATGTCTTTCACATGAAACTTGGCAAATCATGTCTTCAGCGAGCCAAGTTTGTGCACGGGAGCAGCGTCACGACAAGGTATGACAAGTTTCGCTCTTAGCTCTAGTGAAGGGAAACTGTAAAGCTATAGCACACAGATATCCTGTACAATTGTGTGTCCACAAACTTTTGGCCATAATAAATATGCCAAAGCCCTACATTTCTCTCTTTCGTAGTCTAAAAGGCCATGACATTCAACTTGTCTCCTTATGTCTTTACAAGCATCATTTATTTAAAGTATAAATATTGCAAGGCACATGATCATCATCATAAAAAAAAAAAAAGATTTAATCTTTGCCAATGGTGTGGAGTTTCCATTTCACGAGTAGCATGTCCTTGCCCTTATGCTGATAAGAACAAGCACGAGCGAAAGAGTGATCACACTGATCTCCCTACACTGAGCGCTTGCAGGGGAAGATGACTAATCATCAATAACATGCCGGTACGTAGGCCGTCCTGCGTGCGTGCGTGCGTGTACATTAGCGCACGGCAAAAAGCAGCTTCCACTTTACCTTTATAAGAAATGGATGCTTTCTCAAACCTTTAGCTCCATCAAACCTTTAAAAGCTACATGTACTGTTGTCCAGGCTGGACGTTTTCTCTTTCACATTCTCTCCTTTCAAAGCTGATAAAAGGCAGTTTTATTTTTCTTCCAAAAGCAGGAGCGGTGCAGTCCAACACAACAGATTGCGATCTTCTCCGGCAGATTAACGCTACAGCCATGAAGAGAAGTAAACGATGCCACCGAAAGAAAAGCCGTGCTCATGTCTGGACATGTTAGCACGACGAGCGCTCGGCGAAARCCCCCTGGAAACCGTCTAGGGATTATGACTGAAATAAGAAACATGGTTCAAACGTTGGTTACTGAGACACTGAGCCTCTGAGAAAGACCATGAACGTATCCTTATATTTCAAATACTTTAATTGTATTCAAGTTGTTTTCTTAATGACTAAATAATTACTCTACATTTAATATTTTTTTCACCAAACTGAACCTGTGCATTGATGGTTATTGACAGTTTTTGCCATCTATTTAAAACAGGAGTCTAAATTTTCTGCTGGAAACTTTATAGATCAGCTTTATAGATCCTTATGCTCACAAACAGAAAAGTGACAAAAGAGCTCAAACAATCCGTAGCCTCAAGATGAATTGTCTGATATGTAGAATAACATTAATTCCATTTAATTCAGTTTTATTTATATAGCGCCTTTAACATGGACATTATAGCAAAGCAGCGGTGAAAAAACATGTATAAAGCTGATTAATCAGATTGTCCCTGAAGAACAAGCTGAGGGCAACACTGGTGATGAAAAAACTCCCCCCGAGATGGTAATAAGAAGAAACCTTGAGATAAACCAGACTCAACAGGGAACCCTTTTAAGTATAACGGGAAATGTGTTTAAGTTAATATGGAGTCCACTTTCATTATTGGAGGCTCAGGTTAAAAAAACTGTCTGTGGGAATTCCCGTCTGGAACAACTTTACGTTAGCTTCCCTTTACATCAAAACAAGTGGATGGAAACTATAGTTGTTTTTGACGCTTAGAGATTTTTTTAAACTACAAGAAATCTGAATAACACTGAGAACTAAAAAGACTCTTAATGATACACAGCAGATGTTGTGATCCATCAAACTGCCCCCACCCCACAAAGTGCAGAGTAAGTTTAAAAAAAAAAAAAACGAGGGGAAGTAGAAAGAAATAGGATCAAGCCTTCCTCAGCCCATCCCCCCCATTTTTATCCACAAGGCATGAGTCGCAATGGCAGACCCAAAAAACAAGCTTAAACTCTTACAGGCGTGGGTACAACCTCCCTTCACACATGTTCAGTCCTTCTGGGCTTAACCTCTGAGGTTTCCACTGCATCGTTATCTACTAGATCCAACTTTTTCAAGGTCTGGTCTACAGGGTCCATGTGAAACTGTGCTCAGATTTCCACTCTGGCACTCAGCAGAGGATGACGAAAAACAGGAGCACTTGTTTTAGCCGAGTTTAACACCAGAAGTTCTTGGGGGGGGAGGGAGAGGGAAGGGCGGACTCGAGGATCAGCTCCACAGCTGGAGAGGACGTCATGGGAAGTACCTCCGGCAGGATCACAATCGCATCTCCTACACCTGTCCCAGAGCTACTCTTTCACCACGGCGCTACAGTCAGGGCTGCTTTATACTTGTACCGTTTGAGAAGAGTACCATCTGCCCTTGAGGTCCATCAGTAAGAAGAGACATGTCCCGGCTTTTCCATCCCAAAATGCATTTCTCTGCCTTCAGCGCCGTTATCCGAGGTTACAATTGGAACAGGCTCACGTACATACCAAGCAATGTTTTTCAATCTTTCAAATGTCCAGTTTAGGGGAATCTATGCACTCACTTGCCTCAGATCACAGTTCCTGTCTAACAGAAGAAGTGAAATCCAATGTAAAATTCTACTGTTAGAGCAGATCTGCCTTAAGGTTCAATGTGCTGAGGATTCTTTTTGAGATGCGTTTCTGCCCACTTTGGTCATACAGAGTGCCCATTCAGTCTTCCTGTTGGTCAACTCTAAGGCCAGATTTATATAAAAAATCTAAGGAAATGACCAAATCCTCAAATATTACCAATCATGTAAAACGAACCCAAACAGGATGGGTATTTACATCACGCCACTACGTGTCTACATAATGACGTGGACGCAATTTAAATGTGATGCGTATTAGGAGAGTAAAGGCATTGAATTCATACTATTGAGTACAGGATGTTCGGTTCGAAACCTAACAACTGTTTTACTTACAGTACTGTACAAAAGTCTTGGGCACATACAAGAAAAATAACACCATAAGCTAAGTTGACTGAAAACTTTCTACATTAAATAAACTCTAAAGAGCAATAAAATACACCCAGTAGTCAATATTTGGTGTAAAACTATTTGCTTGAATATATTCAGTAGTGTTAGATATAGACTTGTTTTGTAAGGTTAAAAAACATCTGTTTGGTTTTACTGAGATTCTGGAGAACTTGAGTGACAATTTAAGTTTCTATTTTCATGAAAAACCCAGGACCTTTTTTTTTTTTTTTTAAATCTGAAAACTGGTCTATATTTTACTGTAATGATATTTATTTATTTATTTGGATAAAAGTTATATTTGGAAATATTAAACCGTTTTGGACATGACTCAGAAACGATAAATGTATATAGTCGAACCCCGTGAAGTCACGGTTCAGAGTTTGTGGCCTCAGTCGCTGGTGGATTTTTCCTTAGAACCTAACCAATAATCGTTTGCAGAAACTGCCACGATTTTGCAGAAACCGCAAATATACTCGTAATTTATTTTTATGCCTTTTTTCATGGCAATATATAAACGCTAMACTATTAAGAACAATATAATTAACTAATTTTGTAACAAATAATGTAAATTCAGCTAAACGTCCATGTAAATTATAATACTGTATAAATTTTTTAGTAGAACACAAAGCAACTGTAGAGGAAAGCGCAGATTGGGTTGGTGAATTGTTACTGTATTTACCCGACTTATACCAAACAAAGAAAATGTGCTTGCATTAAATCACACTACATATACAGTAGTGGTAAAATCTGTATTTTACATTCTAACGCTGCGGGAGACGCAGCAGTACAGTAGTGTATAGTATACGGGTTTACCTTCACATTCTTTTTTTTTTTTTCTTAAGCAGAGTTTGAAATGAAATTAAAGTGTTTTGGGAGCATATTTGAGGGCATACTTGGGGTGTAAACTATAAAAATAGGCATTTATCTATAGTCATTTTCTTGTGAGTTCTGCGTACTGTTACAACCCTAAAATATACATTTTCAGCAATACTAGTGAAGAGTGTTAATACTTAAATAATTTGTGTTACTTGCTTAAATGACGCATCACTAAAAGTTTACACGATCAAATGGGTGATTAGGAGACTTACAGATTTAAAGACACTGACAGAATGGACACTCCAAACTGAGGCAGGTTGGCTATGCAAACCGGCGTGTGATGACATTTTCCTCGTGCCTTCAGTCGACCCACAGTCACGAAATTATCGAGGGAATGAACATTTAGCTTGATCGTAGAGTGGCAGGGCTTAGGAACAGACAGATCTTGCTCTGTTCCGTCCTGCTTGCAACATGCAACATGATGAATATAGCTGTAATCTAATTCATGGCTATGATCTCAGCTTATCTGTTAAAGCTTTCATCCTGTTCTCGGGCCATGGAAATGAGAAAAGGACGTCTAACGATGTCTGATGGGCTCCTAAACATGGTTTGGTCGAGTAGCTTCAAAATGAAACGCAGTCGTGTTCTCAGAGACCTCATCTTTTTCTTCATATTTTCCATAATATTAAACATTATAAGTTATAATATTTATTCTTTTTTTATAAGAATTTWATAAGATTCATTAGGAACTATTTACTTCTTACGAATTTAATTAATGCACTACACAGGGAATTAAAGAAGCATTTATGGTCCTCTAGTGGAGGAAGGAGTCTCCAGTGTCAGTGCTTTGTAAAAAAAAAAAACAGTAACTAGCAGTAACTACGTCAGGACAAGCCAAGTGATAACAGAAACTTAACAATTTAACAATATTACATATAACTACTGTATATTATAAATGTTCCCACTACGTCTGCAAAAAACTGGGTGAATGCAGCAAGAACATGTACAACTTCGCGGGAACCGGTAAGGACGTAGTAACCCTGCTGAGAAAGCAAGACGCAGTAAGATTTTAAACCAACACCTCTTCACTGATACAGGACTTCACTGACGCACTACAAGCATTGGTCGCTTTGACTGAGTTGTTATTTGAATTGCTGCTACGTCAACAGAGTTTGCAGGATTATGCTATAACCATGGTAGTTCCATGCTACGTTGTAGAAGACAGCATTAATTTCATAATACGGTCTTCTACATTTACAGCATTTGGCAGACACCCGTATCACGAGCGTCTTACACTTATTACTTTTCTCTTATAGAGATTGAACCTGGGACGTGTTAAAATAAATAAATAAATTAATAAAATGTGCACCCTAAAAATTTTTTTAAAAATCCTGGTAAAATAGTTCTGAAATAAATATTATACTGCATGTTTAAATGTCCCTGATTATGTTCCAACAGCAGCACATCCCTAGTGTTTCTTGGATGTGGACATTCCACATGAAATTTCAGTGTAGTAACAGTTACCCAACTCCGCATCGGCGTCTAACACACCATGCAGTTGAGTATTTTCCTGCATCAGACTGATCAAACAGCTGCATCAAACAAGGAGGAGATCATAAATAAAAACGGCACTCTGCACCACTGCTCTGATACAGCATTACTTCATTTGAGCCTCGTGGTCAAAGAAGACAACGCCGCTTCACGATAGTGCTTTTCCAGATCGTAATAGGAGGGGTTATAGGGAACCAATCTGATTACCGACTAAGAGGAAGGAGTCGGTCGCATCCCGTCTAGGATTGTATCAACTTTCATACTGCTGGTGTTCTCATCTCTACAGCGTTTGTGCTTGTGCTGAGACATCAAGCCTTGTTGATACGATCTGATAACGCGTTAGTCCTCCACGCACGTCATGAGGGTGGCGTCAGCATTTCTCGCTCTGATCCATCATTAAGCACTCGACAAGGGATTTACAATGCCAGCCAGGCCAAAAAAGAAAAAAGAAGAGAGAGATAAAAAAAAAAAAAAAAAAAATTAATGATTACAAATATATTCATGTGAATGATTGGTTGGGTGTCGGAACTGAAATGACAAAGCCACACCCAAATAAATAAATAAATAATTATATAAAATCTAAATTCTAGTTTAATGAGTTGATTCCTTCTCAATATCCCATGATCACGGATTTAAGAGGGTATCCAGGAACTGCTCTTGGCACGAATGCCACTTTTCCAGAAGTGCTGATTCATCACTGCCACAGATCCTCTACCCAGGCTTAAAAGGACCGCTGTAACGCAGCCACGAAGAAATGCGAACCAGATAACGCATCACAAAAATGGAATGAATTTCAGGCATGAACCGTTTGTGAGGAACAGCCTGAAAACCTGCACGCTGCTAGAAAACAGACACCTAAATAAAAATGTACAGTAACTAAAAAAAATAATAATAAAAAAAACCACAACACTGTATGTGAGGCAGTACCTTAAAAGGCTGGCTGAGTGAGCCAACGACAGACTTCAGGGTGGTGCATAAACAGCGCTGTGCTCTGAATTATTGATGAGACGCTGCTCAGTTGGATGCTGCTACCCTTTACCTCTACACACTGCCATAAAGAAGCCAGTAATCCTTACCCTCTGTATTATTACGCAAATTCCTATCCAGACCACGTGTATTATAACAACAACAACTCGCAAATTTCTGACATTATAGGCTCCCATGGGTACCCTCGGGCAATGAGCATTAATGCTTTTTGGGAAAGGGAAGCCGAGAAGACAAACTACACACGACGCGTTCCTTTTCCCTTTCCTGGATCCTTTACAATARAACCTTTTGGAAACCAAATATTACACAATAGCTCTAAAGATACTTCTTTGTAGCACAAAAAAAAAAAAAAAAAAAAAAGTGAAACTGTACAGCTGTTGTTTTCTATAGTACTGCAACTCTATCGTGTGAGCTCAAAGGGGCTCGTACAGCGACAGCTCTCAAACTGCACCGCTCCAAAAGTAGCGAGGGCATTTGCATGACGTCGCCATGGAAACGGTGTCACCGAGCTGCGCTGTGACGCCCGAGCTGCCACTTCCTGGATTAGAGCACGGAGCGAAAGGATCGAGCCAGGGAGAAGACGTTCGCAGAAAAAAGACAAAAAAAAAAAAGTCCATCAGTCATGCGATGGCCACTTATCAGGCTTGACGACGCTGTTGTGCGGGCGGCCGATCTGGCCATCTTACTTTATTCGATCTCGGGGAAGGAAATGCATCTCTGCACCTGCCTCTGAATAGGGTGAGAAATCACAGGAATGGTCGACAGCACCGCGGAGAACCACCTCGTATCCCAACAACATTTTATGGCCTGCTGTTCTTCCCGCACTGCAGCACATGACCTGACGCCTGTGCTCGCTGATGACTAAGGCATTTGAATATTCCTCAGATCCTCCTAGTTGTGACGTTCCAGCGTTTGTGTATTTCGTCCCTGCTGACCTTTTGTTGCGTTTTTCAGACGGCGAACAACTAGAGCGGGAAACCTGTTGTGCCAGTTCAAACCACAAAGCTAACAGTATGTCTCTTTAGTGCTTGGACGAAACCATGACCTAGTAAATCCTGCCATGTTTATTGGCCTATACATTAAAAAAAAAAAAAACACACACACACACACACCCTGTAACAAAACTAAAAGCAACAGGAGTCGGCTGAAACGAGGAATTGTAAAAAAAAAACGAGAAGCGATTTAAAAACCTTACCTGTGCTCCCTAACGTTTTGTAAAACCGGTATTCCAAATGGAGCTGCGGTGCTCTGGATTTCACGGGTTCCTTTAAGGGGTGGAGATGGAAAAATGATTAGAAGGTGTTCAGATGGTCCATGTAAATCTAAGTTCAGCAGTTATAACCACACCATAGAGATTTCCTGACTGGGAATTTACTTGACCAAGGTCACAGGACTCGTTTGCAGGTCAGCATTTCCACCAGCTATTGTTTAACGTCATGTATTTTACTCTTGCATTCACAAGCGTGTTATACGCTCCTACCTTATTATCAATATACGTCACATATTCATCCTAATCTGAATCTATGTTCGATTTGCACACAAGTATTATTTCAAAGTAAAATAAGACCATCATAAACACATCTTCCTAATATTTCGGGCACTGTGCGCTCGTTAAAGACGTCGCTTATTAATTACTGGCTGGAGTTAAAATATAAAACGTCAGGGCTCCGGTAGCGGATTTCGTAAGCCAAAACTCTGAGTTCACCCCCGTGCCCTGGGTCTTGGCTGGAATCTGAAGGAAACAGCATCCAGTGATTTAATTCGACACAGCTGGGCAGAGCTTTCTGCGCTTTGTTCTCAGAAACCATTTTCTTGTTCTCATGGTTACACAGTCACACCGCACGTATTTTATACGAACGCAATTTATCAAAGCGCCTTTATTTAGACTCAGGATAAAAGAGAAAGTTAGGAAGTGATGTGTACATACCAGTTTGATAGCGACATACTCGTTTGTGTAAAGGTTCTTTCCTGAAACAGAAAGAAAGAAAGAAAGAAAGAAAGAAAAAAAAGTCAACCATATTGTTATTGTGGATTCTTTAATACCATGGCAGGACAACACTGTAGTACACCAACCATCACAAAGGCGTGTGTCTCTTAGGGAAGAAAAGACTTCTGGCACTTTCTATGGTTCTTTTATGAGATTACATTTGTGTGTCAAAAGCTGTTCCCATGTGCTACGTACATACATACACTACTTACTGTAAATGTGACTTTTTTCTGATTTAGTTTTAATTCTAAATTCAATTAGCAATTAATTTGCTCCTACCACACGGGATGCTGTGCGAATAGTTTAGAGTGCGCCGCCTGCATGATTACAGAGGAACAAATATGTAAATAAATACATTTTAAAAAGTTATTTAAAAAAATATTTTCCACTAAATGAATTGCCACACAAAACAACCATGATGCATAACTTAATCGATTTTCCTCCATCTCTAGTACATGGTACGCAATACTGTGTGATTATATGTGAATATGTGATCAAGCAGTGGTGAACAAGAAGTACTAAGCGTTCCGACTTCAAGAATATTTTTTCACTTCTATGTTAAAAACACTCAGCTGGAACACATTTGCTTTCAGCCAGCCAAACCTGTACGATGAGCTAAATCGGGACAAAACGCCCAAACCTCAGATGCGTGATCTAAAAACAAACGTACCCTGAGAAAGCACCCACACACTAGTGCAATCCATACAGACAGCTAAGCAGCGCCTGGAACTCTGTCATCCTCCATATCGCTAACAATCACCAAGATACAAAACCCTCCCTCTTAATATCTCTTTACTCCAGCCGAACGATTTCCATGTCTAAAAAACACTCGTCCCTGATTCCCGATCCCTCTATTGTATCTCGTTTCCATTTAAATCGGACCAGAGCTTCATTATACACCATTACACATGGATGCACCGTTGTCTTCCATTCTCAATGCACTGCCGTAAGCATCTTAGCATCACGACTACACAGTGGTTTCGACTGTTAAACTAAACTAAATCAATGTTGAACGAGATGACGGGACTGAATCGCTTTGTACTCCTGAGATCGCTGGCCTGAATCCTTCAATATGTTTTTTATTAGTTTTCTATTAAAGATATAAAACCAGCAGTCAGTTTGTAAGTGTCCAAATGTATAGACAAAATACATATACACATATACACACACATATATATATATATATATATATATATATATATATATATATATATGCACACACCTAATGTTGGACATGTTAAAACGTTGAGTGAATTGAGATGTTGCATATTATGGACCTAGACAAAGAAATTAAATACAGATGCTTTTGCAGGACTTCATAGTTGTCTCTATTATGTTCATACGGTAAGAGTTTGCAATGATCATGTCCCTTCTACAGACAAAAGATTACAGAACAGTTTTATGTGCTGATAATTAATTTATTATTATACCTTTAAAAATTCACAAACATGTTCTTGATAAATGTTAGAACGAATAAACTAATCATACTAAGCTACAAGAAATGGCCCGTGTGTAAAAATGCACAAACTCCTACTAATACTATAATATACCACTATTGCACTGTCCACAATTAATACTGCTGCCGACAAGAAACTCCTAATAGACAGAAATTAAAAACAAAATCTATCAGGATTAAGTACGACAATAAGCACATCAATGTTATTTATTTTACTACGCCTTTCTGCTTTCTTGGATAAAGTGTAACCCAGACGGCGCGATCAGTTTTGTTATCTTGGTCTCCATGATGCATCACTGCCTACTTCCACCTGCTTTAAAAAAATATATATTTACTTATTTATTTATTTGAAAGTTGACTGAGAAACAACTGGGGGGAAACTTAGCTAGCTATTCAACATTCTGTCTAAAACTCATCTCAGCATTACTGCTTGCGTCACCGATGCTGTTCAAGCCTGTGTTTCACAGAGACTGCATTTAATTAATTTTCTCGTAGCAGGTGGTCAAAATTATTGGATTTTTAAAATTTTTTTTTTACATTTTGCATACTCAACCTTCACATCAAGATCGCTGATAACATTTCTAAAAAACCTGAGCACACAATACTGTTAAAAAGCAACTGCTAGCAATGCAGAAAATAGATAATTGTTTGTAAAATCCCAATAAAATCTAACATTTTCAGATAACAATTTAGTAATAATAAATAAATAAATAAATAAAAATAATAAAGTTTTAAAGCAGTTTTCCATCCATCATGCTACGTGTGATATCTCAGTAAAGTGAATTGTTAAATGTTAGATAATTCTGATGATGCTTTAACTATTCCACATCCTACAATGCAAATGTACAAAACTAGTTAATATTTTCACTGTACAGTTACCAAAAAATGCATTCTGGGTAATTTCCCCACATAGAAATAATGCGAAATCCCCGCTTTTTACCGAGTTTTAGCTCCCCGAAGTTTCCGCAGCCGATCTTCTTGCCCACGCGGAAGTTCGGCCCCACCATGAGGACGCCGGATGACGCGGAGGAGCTTGAAGGCCGCGAGTGTCCGCTGCGTCCCTGGGCCACTTTGCTGCTCCTCGCCGCCCTCTCGCCTTCTTTATCTCTGGGGTGATCCATCACTGCAGTGCTGAACACGCACTGATCCAGAGAAAACAGGCCCGGGCCCACAGCGCTCACGTCAGACTGACACAAAGCTCATGGGACGACTGCCCCGCGCCCGTCACTACTACCAGGCTGAAAAGAAGGCACCTGTACACAACCACACTAGAAAACACACACACACACACACACGGGGAGGAGAAAAAAAATTTAAAAAGGTAAAAACCTAGTAGATTCATTTCATTTCATTTCAAGATGTAAAGGTTTAATATTGCTATAAATACAAGTAGAGGAAGGATTAATCGCCAAGGTTTATTTTTTTATGTGTAGTATAGAAAGTTTTTTTTTTTTTTCTAACACATGCCTGTACAGGAATAATAATAATGTCTAATTAGTCCATGCTGTGTGATATAATAATAGTGAAGGCCACATGGTTAAAAAAAAAAAACTTCCATCACATACAAATCACTGTGTTAGAGAGTCTGTTAATCTGAAGGGCAGTGTTACAGAGCTCTGGTTGCATAAAACCTAATGCAGTGCATGACTAAATAAACAGCTACAACGGCATCTCAGGGAATACGAACATGCAAATATCGCTTTTCGACAGACACGCTATCTGGTGCAGAGAGCCGGCAAGCATTTACTTCGACCGGAGAGCTCGGAAATGCAAACGCTTTCTAATGTACGACACGAAGGACTCGCTCTGAGTGAAGGTGTTTAACATTTTTAACAGTTGAAACTTTGGTTCTTACGATTTTAGTTTGCTTAAACAGAAACAAAAATGGCTGATTTGTTTCCTGACGATGATTATTTTTCATCAAAAAACATTTCTTCGATCTAGTCTTGTTTGCATTTTAAACAAACCTTAATTTGTTTGATTTACTGCCACAGTGATGACACTGTCGACACCGCCCTCAAGCTCTAACCATTTCTTGGTTCTAGATCAGTCAGATTTCGTTGGCGCAATATTAGGAGTAGCAGAAGAGCTCCAGAATTCCTGGCACGAATAAGTTAAATCGTAGGCATAAAAACCCGGCAAATAACTCAGTACATAAATAAATAAGATTAATGGTCTCGCTTATTAGCTTTACAGCATTGGCTTGTCGGGTCGGAGATTTGAAGGGATTTGACGTACAGCCAGGGGGGAAAATAACATACAGATGAGTTTGATAAAACTTATTATAACTTATTTTGTTCCCTCTTGATGAAAGAGGGAACAAAATAAAAT
>QMIH01000320.1:185248-196964 GCA_003987875.1 Clarias batrachus
TAGTAGTAGTAGTAGTAGTAGTAGTAGTAATAGTAGTAGTAGTATACTCACTTTCTATTCAGTTTTTATATCTAAAACCAAAATGTAATCATTAATTAATTATATAACATCTACTTTTTTCTATACATTATGAAGCGTTTCATTTGCGACAATGACACTTGTTAAAAGCGGCATGCTTTTTTTCTCGTTATTTTGACAGCAGCGCCATCTGCAGGACATGTCAATCCGACAATATCGACAACGCAATCTAAAGTTTGTGTGAGTGTGTGTGTGTGTGTGTGTGTGTGTGTGTGTGTGTGTGTGTGTGTGTGCACACAGTGAGAACATGCAAACTCTACACACAGACCAAGGGCAAGAATAAAACCTGGACCCTGAAGGTGTGAAGCCACAGTGCTACCTGCTAGTTTGTTTTAAATAGTTTTATTAGTAATGAATAACCTGACAAAAATGTGGTATATGTTTTTAAATGGCATACTTATGTACTACTTATTGTAGTAATAACATTGTAAAATCCGAGCATAAACATGTGTGACAAGAGTTGAAATGAAAGAGATGCAAAAGCAATATTTCTGGTTTTGTGCTAATTTTGCAAGTCATGCACATTTTGAAACAAAATTTTGACTTTTATATGACTGCAAGGTATTTATTTAGTATATTTACCATCATAAAAAAATAATTTAATGTGACTTATTTTCATGTATACATGAAAACCAGAGTCAAATTTTTGATATGGCTAAAATAATTTTTTTGTCAGTTTATTGATAGTGTGTTCTATGGGAGAGGTACAGTATGTGAGTATAGTGGTAAAGACGTAATTTAAAAACATTGTTTAACATGTTGTCAAAATTTTTATTAGTCATACTTCATTAAATATGAATGTTTTTGGTGTGTTTTTGTTGGTGGTGTCAGACTAGTCCCTGGATATTAAGCAGTGGCTTAGTGGGGACGGCTTGTGGGAAGAAACCGTAACACAATCTGACAATGAAGGAATGGATACACCAGCAAACTGCCAGACTGCAGGAGGGTACAGAGGTGCCATTGTGGGGTCGTTCAAAAAGCTGGTGGCTTTGTGGACATGATGTGTGTTGTAAATTTCTATCTTGGAGAGGGATGTCAGTCCACCTCATAGCAAATGTGCACACACTCAGACTCTCATTCATATATGTCGGGCAATTTGGGAATGCCAGTCAGCCTAAAGTTCATGCTTTTGCACTGTGGAAAGAAACCAGAGTGCAGAAGGAATCCCACCAAGAACGGGAACAACAGACAAACTCCACACACACAGATCATGTAGCATAGGGATCACAGATGGGCCGTGGGTTGGGTCCATACCCTGTATGGTATAAAGACATATATAATAATTATTTTACAACTGTTACAACATGTTGACATTTATTTTTGTGACTGTTCCGTCAATACTTGAAGAAGTTTAAGAAAAGAGTAAACTGAAGTTGCTGCTACACTTTATTTTAATTTTATCAAATTAAAAATGATCTATTTTATTTATTTTAAAATTCACCTTAAAAATACTTTCTTATATTTATTTCAGAGTCATGTTGATGACATGCAAATGCCACTACAACTACCAGACTGCTTGATTATACAGTGGTGGAAAGATACTTTCATAGACCCTTCAAATTTGACACAATCTCCAATAGTATCATGAAATAGTTGCAGAAAAATATTTTTGTGTTTCAAAAGGTGTAGCTTTATCAGACAGTTACAAACAAGTATAATTGATAGTTTTTTTGTTAACAAGAAGAATTTTTTATATGTTCTGACCACTGCAGACCAGAGTTTGCAGTGTTGTTCTGACCCAGTCCTCTAGTGTTCACAGTTGGGCTCTTTCGAATTGTAATGAGATATTGTAACTACTGTAAGAAGGGCCAAATTGTTATCACTAGACAACTGTGTTCAGAGCAACTCCAAAAAGCACTTGGGTGATGTTCCTGGTCTGCAGTGGTCAAGACATGCCAAAAGTAATAAAAGAAAGAAAATCCAGTGAACTGGCGACAGGGTCATGTGTGGCCAAGGGGAGCGAAGGCTGGCTGGTGTAGTCCGATCCAATAGAAGCACTAGTGTAGATCAAATTGATGAAACGCCGGTACCAATAGAAACACAGCGCATCACTCTTTTGGTGGCAAACGGAGAACTACTTATAATTAGGCAGGTGGTCATAATGTTATGAGGCTGATGGGTGTAAGCACAAAAAACATTAAGAAGATTAAATGTACAAAATGATACTATTAAAATTATACATAAGTCATTAAAAAATATATTATACAGGGAATAAATAACGTTCTAAAACATTAAGTACCAATTTCCCACAGAGACCTCCAGAGGGCGCTGTTACACACTGTAACGCTTTGGGAGGAGGATGGGGGGGGCGGTTTGCCTGTTGCTAATGAGCAGTCGGGAGTATTCTGCATTTTGGCTCTTTATCTAAGATCTGTAAGTCTGATTGCTGATTCACTCCGGGATCGCTGAGGCAGACAGGTAGACAGATCGCGGAGAGGAAAGCAGAGCTCGCGCCGAAAATGTAGCGCTCGTTTTTTTTTTATAATATATCTTTTCTGTTTCCCCCCTATAAAAACTCCGAGTGGTTAATTCCTGTAATTGGATCAATGGCTATAATGTTGAACCACGTCGTGTAATTACCCCACAGGAGAGCGCCGTGAAGACTACAGGTCTTAATCTGTGGCTTTATTTTATTTATTTGTTTGTTTTTCCGTTGACTCCTTCTTTCTTGCTTGCTCGTGCTGCGCTCGTGAGGCTCGCGCGCGCGCGCCGCGGATGATCCAGTCTCCTGGTTGTTGTTGCAGTCCTGGATCTCATTTCCCGTTTAGTTTGGTTACCATGGCAGAAAGGCAAGGCCCCTGAGCGCACAACTCTCATTGGGGTATCTTTTATTTTTATTCGCAAATTGTAGTACTATTTTGTTTGTTTGTTTTACCTTTTAAATTTGATGCAGACTATAATAATACATCTAAGAAAGAAAGAAATCCAAATTTCCTCCTCATCTTGCTCGATTTCACAACTCGTGGAGATCTGCGTTTCCCTGCCTGGGAACTTTCAAGTAAGTCTTGTTTTTTTTTTTTTTTTTTTTTGCTTTACAGTTCAGTGTTTTAGCGTCAAACTGGAAGCGCAGGCATTTGATCGCTGTTTGTTTGCATCCTCATAACTGCGGGTTTAATCCGTCATCTCATCTGCAGTTTTCACGCGCATTTCATGGTAATGGCGCAGCTTCTGTTTGCACCACACATTCTCGCGCGCGCGCATACTATCTTGTATCTCTTGACTTATTTTTCCATTATCGTTTTTTCTTCTCATGAGTCAGGCTGCGCACGTGTTAACCCTCGTACACGACGCGTTAACGGGTTGCACAACATATCGTATCGCGGTACTGATTTCTGCAGTCTTGTATCTCACTCACTCATCGTCTATACCGCTTTATCTTGTGTACAGGGTCGAGTTGGGGGTGGGTGGCTGATGTTGTGTGTGTGTGTGTGTGTGTGTGTGTGTGTGTGTNGGGGGGGGGGGTGTTGGAGCCTATCCCAGGAGATTTAGGGCACGAGGCGGGGTACACCCTGGACGGGGTGCCAATCTATCACAGGGCACACAGACACACACTCTCATGCTCATTCACACACTATGGGCAATCTGCATGTCTTTGGGCTGCAAACTTCATACACACAAAGCCGAGGCGGGAATCAAACCCCGACCCTGGAGGTGCGCGGCGACAATGCTAACCACTAAGCCGCCTTTTCCTAAAACGCTGTACAGTGTTTCTATTCATTTTTATCAAAACTGTTTGAGCATTTATTTATCACCTCTGGTGATCTCAAGCAATGCATCTGCAATACGACATACCAATTGTGCAGCGCTATTGTTGTTTATTCAGACTGACTGAGACTAGACACTGCCGCCAAGATCGCCATTTCTGAAGGGTCAGCCTATTGGGCAGCATCTCGCAAACAAAACCACTAAGGAGATTTGAAATCGCTGGAATCGGGTTAAAAACCTTTAAAAAAATTATCCAAACTTGGAAGGATATTGCTGAACAGTCAACTGTATAGGATAAAGTTGCATGGAGGTAAACAGGTTTATGTTTTTAGAGTGAAAGTAAAAGCTTTTCTGTATGCACACAATGTGAAGAGAATGCACAAAATTCGAACTAAACAGCTGTGACTAAAAGAAAACCACTTGTTAATGAGACTAATCAGAGGAAAGGCTTTAATTTCAATTAGAAAGCATAAAGAGCAATGGAAAAAGGTCTTGTGGTCTGATGAGTTCAGATTGACCCTATTCCAGAGTGATGGGTGCATCAGGGTGAGAAGAGAAGCGAATGAGATGATGCACCCATCCTGCATTGTGGCATAACACAAGCCTCTGGAGCAGTGTTGTGATCTGGGCTTGATTCCATTGCTCAGGTCTCGGCTGAACGATGTTGTGTGGCAATAAAATGAAGTCTCCTGACAACCTGAATGTGTGTTTGTACGTTTCTAAGCTGTTCAAATTTCCACCCAGTTTTGCTTACACAGAGAAAACGTGCACTTTGTAAAAACATCAAATTGTCCATAAGTTAAAACTTATGGTCTTGGAATGCGCAGTCATTGCAACCAATGCTAAGTATTCCATGACTGAGACAAAGTTCTGGCAGTATCCATGATGCTCATCTAAACTCCACTAACAAGGGGACGGTTAAGGATGACGCGGAACTGCGACAGACATGGTAGTAAATTAAACATGCAGATTCTAGAGAAATATTTTGGCGGCCTAGTGGCTAGCACTATGGCCTAGCACCTCCAGGGTCAGGGTTCGATTCCCTCGGGTCTGTGTGCGTGGAAGTCAGGGTAAAGCCTAAAAAACAGAAGTTATTGTGACTCAAAAACAGAGTAAAAAAAAAAAAATCAATAATGTTAGGTGCATAGTACGAAGGTCAATACCACTCAGCTCCTCTTTTGTGTATATTGGCGTCGTAATCCAGCTATGTGCATACTGTACAGATATACATGAGATTTGAAACAACTATACTTAGGAATAGTAAAAAGTGGTTGTGGTGTATGTGTATATATGTATGTCTCGTCATTCTGAGGAATTTGTTCCACGTTCCGGTTATGTGAAGATGCAGCGAACCAGCCTTTCTTTATACGAGAGCATTCATTTTAATCGTCTTCATTTACTGTTTTTGTCTTTTCTTGCTTTCTCTTTTTTTATGTCACTGGCGTCTCAAGGTCAATTTTGGCTTTTTTTTTTGTCACATTTCGCTTATGTTGTGTCTTAAGATAGCAGGACAAAATATGTAGCCTAGGAACGAGCAAAAGAAAACAACAACATTTTTCAGGGTTTTGAAGATAGTGAGTGACCCGTTGACCCGCTTTAAAATGTATGCAGAATCTCTCTCTCTCTCTCTTGCTCGCTCGATCACTTGTGGTCACTCGTACCGTATGTGCATGCGTACAGTACCATGCACCTAGACGTTAAAGGTTTGCAATTAAGGCGGTTCTTGTGCGTGCGATGAAATGAAATCCTACAGGCACGCCTGATGAGAGAGCCTTTTTGATGGAGATTTCAGAACATTTCTGTAGGTCTCCCTGGATAGGGAGGATCACTAAATGCTGTGAATATAATAATAAAAAAAAAAAGTGAGCATAATATTAAAGTTTGAGCGATATGAATTATTTTGATAAACATTCAGACTTTTCACAAATTCACAATTTTTTTTATACCCTTGTCTGAACGATGTACAAATAAATCCCTTTGTACCCAGTTACTCAAGCACTTAATTGAAGCTCAATGTGAGCCGTCGTGTGTGTGTGTGTGTGTGTGTGTGTGTGTGTGTGTGTGTGTGTGTGTGTGTGTGTGTGTGTGTGTGTGTGTGTGTGTGTTTTAGTCTAAGGACATGGGATCCTTGACCTGGCATGTAATTGAGGCGAGAACACACCTAAACCTGCTGCTAAACACAACTGGGGCTGGGTAGGTGCTTTATAAGTAGTTCCAGCTATAAGACAAAACACCGGCTTATTATAACGTTAATGAACTTGTATGAACATGTACTTGTTTTTATAATATTGGCTTATTCACAGTGACKGGTTTATCAGACAGACGCTCCACCTGATCAAAAGCACTCTGGGATCTACAGTAGTATCTGGTTATCTATACAGTGTCCTTTATTTATGGAAGGAGTCTCCATGTGTCAGCACTTTGTACCAAGATGTTTCTCAAGGTTTATCTCCATGGCAAAGTGTTTTCACAATGAGCTACTGTAGTTCTTGGTAACCAGCTGTAACTTTTCTTTCATATTACTAGGAATAGATGAAATAAAGTATGACCGTCATTGATTCTGCGTCTACTGCAAGATTTGACAAATGTTTTCCAACATGAATCACCTTCAGGGGAGGATTATTTTCCTATAACGGAACTCCCCGTCAGGTTTTTGTTCGTTATTTACGCTCCGAGCATCGTCGTTTGCATGTCTCGGGATCATTTGTATAAAACGAAGTTGCACGGAAACGGGTTCTTTGCAAAACTCGCAAGGAAAGCTGTTACAATCACGCGACGAGGTCCAAACCTCATGAAGTTTATGGAAACTTCAAAATGGTTTTGAAACCGGATAATCCGGTCGAAACGGGCCAAAAACGAAAAACCTGTCGGTGGCGTGCAAAAGTTTGCGCGCCCCCAGTCAAAATGTAAATGGTTAACTTGTAGAGATGTAGAGTAGAGAAAAGTTACTGTACTAAAAATACTGTTTTAGTTCCAGCTTTACACATTCAACATAAAAAAAAGAAGTACTTGGTACTAAGTAACGCCCTTTTCGTCGAGTATTTTTTCATGTAAACACTGAGATTTCAGTTCTTGTTAGGGGGATTTTTGTCCATTATTTCCTGCAAAACCCTCCTCGTTCTGTTAGAATTCAGTGCAATGCAATTTTAATTCTACAGCACTTTCAACAGTGGTGATTGTCGCAAAGTCGCCTACGGAATTAAAAAGAAAATTATGGAAATGTGTATGAAATGTGAGGAAATATGTAAGGATCAAAATGACGAGATTGTCCCTGATGAGCAAGCCGAGGCGATGGCAATAGGAAAAAAGACTCGACAGGGAACCCGTTYTCAATAGGGTAACGGGAACTCATGGGCTGATTTGGGGTTTGTTTTATTATTACGATGTTTAGGTCAGGGGACTGTGAGGGCGCTGTCAAACTCTTTGCCTTGCACATCTTGTGGATTTTGATGTACGTTTAGGATTGCTAGAAGCCATCCTCGTTTCATCTTCACCTTTTTTTTTTTTTATGCACTCGGTGTGATGTTTACTTCAAAAATGTACTCGTATATTATTGATTAGATTTTTCCCTCTACCAGTGAAACATTCTCCGTGCCACAGGCAGCAAAACAGGCTCAGAGCAAGACTGATCCTCTCCCACACTTAACTGTTGGAGTGGTGTTGTTTTCAAATTCCTTTAAATTCTGTCCCGTAATGTCCAAAAAAAWWTTTTTTTTTCATGATTAGGACGAAAAATGCATCGGGTTTGCATAGATGTTCATTCGCAAGCTTATGATGCTGATTTTTATAGTCAGAATCCATGAAAAGGTTTMATTTTTTTTCTCCATGCAGGACAAATTAGTGCAGGTGTTGCTACACAGTTGAACATTGCACCACCACTGCAAAGTCTGAACTCCTGAAGTTCAGACAGGGACGTCCAGGGACCGTTCCTCTCAACTGGCAGTTCTTGATTGTTACAAACTGAGGAAGCGGCTACCTGAAATCATTTTGCTTTCTTCTCATAGATTTCTCCTGCTTTGTGGGCGTTGATTGGCAGCCAGTGGCTGTTGATACTTGGATAAAGCTTTGAGGAGTCTGAGCTTTTAGAAGACTTTTAAAATGTGCATCGTCTGGGTTTTTCCTTGATGATGATTGTGATCAAGCTATTGATGTCATTTTGGTAAATGTTATGAAGGAGCTCTTGGGGTGCCAAAACTTGTAGATATGCTATGGACGAGTTTGATATTGGTAGCTTTTACCAATATGGCCAGTTTTTTTTAATAAAATCAAAACAAATACAAGATAAAACAAACGCCACACCTTTAGATTACTCCACCTCAACAAAGATCCCCCAGCAAGAACACCTCCCAACCCTGAGAAAGGAAGAAAAACCTGAAAGCCATCATAAATCCAGAAAGAATKCACCAAATTAAAACTATTACATGCGACAGAACACAAGAAAAAATCTCGCCATAATTCCACTGAGAGCAGAGCTAATGTGAACAAAGAGAAATCTAAAAAAAGATCCCCACATTTTGTTGAACGTTTTCRAAGCTTTTGCATTAATGTACCGACATGCAAAGAAGAAAGCTTCTCGTTTAGCCATATCTGCATAAAGTGATKATTTCCACTCTTTCGAAACGATCGTTGTAGCCACCGTCATTCCAATCACAAGAGACAACTGCATGTGCTGATGTAATTCAATGGTTGCATCAGAGTAACCAAGCAAAGTGAGCTTASACTCAGGAGAGATCTGGTTTTTGAACACCAATAAAAATAGCCCTCCATCTCCATCCAACTCGGAACCTTTGAAGTCCAACTTGGGACTGTGTAGGCCAGGCTAATTGGCGTTCACRCTACGGGTGATTTGGGAACGCCATTTAGCCTAATCTGCACGTCTCTGGACTGTGGGAGGAAACCGGAGTACCTGGAGGGAACCCACCAAGCACGGGGAGAACACRCAAACTCCATGCAAACAGACCCCGGAGTGGGAATCAGACCTGGACCCACGAGCTGCAAGGCGACAGTGCTAACCACTACGCTATCGTGCAGCCACCAATTAAATATATCCATATAACAATAATATAAATATATAAAGCCAGTTACCTTGAGAGAAAATCAGAACGGATGAGCCAGACCTTCTTATCGCTTCCATCCGTCACAAATGGATGAGATGTTGGGGTAAATTTTTATTAAGCTTCGTTTTAGAATGATGTAATCTGTGTATGGCTTTAAACTGTATGACCTAACATAATCTCCCATTCCTGATCAGAAATCAGGCTGCCAGTATCCTTCTCCCATATTGTATGTTCAGAAGAAACCAYGGAGCTCTGGGTAAATAGTGAAAAGAGTTGAGTAAGTAAATGTCTGGAATCAGGAGACTGTATGGCCATTGTTGGAGGGAATGACTGAGGGGAAACTTTAATCCCATGAGCCTGTGATGTTGTAATGTGGGTGGCACCTGGTGATTTTCTGGCGAGTTCACCTGTAAAGTTCAAGCACAGTTCTGTCTTTGTGATGGATACATTTAATAACAGTAGGTTGGATTGAGCAATTCTATCTACTGTATGTAAAATTAAAGTGGTAATCTGAMGTTCTTGCACATTTTTCTTTGTTATATGTGCATCTGGTTAAGGCAAAATAAATCCTGACCTTGGGCTTAAATCCTTCATACCTCATTATTCATTATAATTTAAAAGTTGTAGATGAAATTAATGTGAACACATGTTCTACTGTGACAGGCTGCAAAATTCGTAAAAGATTAAAATTTTTTAAAAATAGGTTGGTTATGTAACTTGTTTCCCCTCTTGTCCATTCCAACCAGTCAGCCTCACCAGTATACTGATCATCGGTTCTCATCTGCGCCCGTTTCTCACTGGTTCATGCCTTTTAGATAGATTTTTTTTTTCTCTTTAGTTGTGAATGATTCATAGGACACTTTGTGGTCTAACAAACAAAAGACGTTTCTCTGAAACTGGTAAGCCAAAAAATGAGAGCTAAAACAATGAGGTAAAGTCCTTCAGACAGACGGGGACTAATCATCACGACTACCTTAAAATACAAGAAAGTGAAATGTGAAGAAATATAACGTACTGTAACTTACTACTTTTGTACAGAACTGGATTTGATCCTTCCTTAGATCATATACGTCAAATTTGGACATGTACTGTATATGATTTACATCAGCACCATTTTTTTGTCACATAGTATATACACACAAGGTCACCGTTTCAGAAGCCTGCACCAGGCAAAGACAACAACTAAGGAGAATTACTGGAATTGGGTTAAGAACTGTCCATGCATTATTAACCGAACCGTCAACTTCACATGAGAAAMGTGACCTGCATCGTGCAAAGGTTAACCGCAGCAATCACAGCCATGTTTAATAAAGAGATTTAAGAGCATTCTCTCTCACACACACTGTGCGAGCGTTCACAGGATTGGAACTAAACAGCTGCGTCGCCACTTGTTGGTGAGACTAATCAAAAAGGCTTCAGATTGCTAGGGAGCATAAGATCGGAATTTGGAGCCCAGATTTATCCTATTCCAGAGCATTCAGCGTGTCAAAGTTAAAAGGGAAGCGCATGAAGCTGTCAAAATAAATGGTAGTGTGCCAGACCATTTTCTTTTCTTTTTTTTTTGCCAGTTATTGTGTAATAGTATACGCTCATTTCATTCATTCTCTACAGTTTGCAGTAGGTTTGAACAGGTTTAATATTATGGCTCACATCAACCTTCTTTCAATAATGTCAATGATGTGGAACTGATCCGGATTATTCAGTGGAGATCTAAAGCATTCTGGAACAAGATGAAGGACAAGGAACGGAGCTGAACCRAGATAAGCAATAAAGTAGATCATGCAAACGTGGGAAGAAGCGGGTTTTGAAAAAAGCTACTATATACACACACACACACATCGCCTCGCCTTGCACCTCCAGGGTCCGGGTTCGATTCCCGCCTCGGGTCTGTGTGCATGGAGTTTGCATGTTCTCCCCATGCTTGGAGGGTTTCCACCGGTTTCTCCGGTTTCTTTCCACATTCATGCAGATTAAGTAAATTGTTGTTCCCAAATGTGTTGYGATGGATTGGAACTCCCCGCCTCGTCCCCCAGTTTTCCAGGGATGGACTCCAGGGCCCGCACCACACCCCTGTGCCTCTGTATACAGTCAAAGGAAAAARCGTTATCGACGTGGARTAAGTGAGAGTTTCGGGTCTGAAAGCTGATTGGCCGAGTTCGAAGCTGTTGTAAAATCCTCAGTCCTGTCAGAGCATCTACAGCTCATTAGTTCGAATTTATACTTTTTTTCCTTACTTTTTTTTTTTATTCTGTAAAACTACTTTGCGAGAATGACCGAGTTCAACTGTAAAATTTTATAATAATAATATGGAATTATTTCTTGAATAGTCCGCATTATCACCATATTGCCCAACCCTAGCTGCTCTTCCCCTAAAATGTTCCATTCAAGTTACTGTGTCACTTATTTGTTGTGCAAATTCCAGAGTTTGCTACTGTTTTCTTCGTACCCACCATTTTTTTTTTCATATCTACTTGTTATCCATGGTGCAGCCACAGATGTCAAAGAGCTCAGTGTTTGGCCTCTGGAACGGCTCGGTATACCCTTCTCTCGAAAGCTCAATGGCCTTTGAGTCCCCTGTTAGGCATGTCAAAAACAAAGGGGCTTTTGTTCCACGCCCCGTCTCCTGCCATCAGTGCAGCGTACACCAGAGACAMAAACACGAGCTCTCGGAGGAATGGGCGAAAAATGAGCACATAACAATGATATCCTGATAAAATCTTACATCACAATACACATTTCTAAGAAATCACATTTCTAAGGCAAATCACAGCTTTTTGTTAACTGTCTCTAATGCATTAGCGTTGGGATAGTAACAGTTCATTCACAAAGAATCATATGACTTAGATTATTTATAAAATCCAAGCCTAATATATATA
>QMIH01000320.1:197009-250913 GCA_003987875.1 Clarias batrachus
CTATTCCTATTCAACTCAGGCGATTCTTTAAAATAAATAAATATTCTATTTATGGAAGGAGTCTCCAGTATTATAAACAAATAAATAAATAAATAAAAAATACTTCATGTGGGAGGGCTTATATGGAATCTGCTCCGGAGAAACGAATGACTGCTCTGACGAACTGAACGCCTGTGCGCTCTGAGTCTAATGAGAGAAGCATGTTTGAACCTGAGAGACCAGGAATGTGGGAAAGGCCATGAATGATGTCACGTGACCAGGGGTAAACGGGCGTTATGTTTAAACATCACGTTGAAAGCAAGTGCTTTAGGTTTGCTCTGAAAGTGATTCTGTTTTATGTATATATGACTAGTAGCTTGAAAGTTGTATTAATGATATGATGCTTTTTATTTTTGTTATTGTTTCTAATACACCTTGTTATTTTTTTTTAATGATCACTTATAGTTGTTTAAATGTAAAACCAAATCCAAAAGAAATAATGTATAATATAATATCAAAAATAAATGAAGACTTGGATGTGGGGATAGATAGATAGATATAGATAGATAGATAGATAGATAGATAGATAGATAGATAGATAGATAGAGAACATATTCAGAATAAAAAAAGAGAAAGAGATACTTGGATATACTCAGAATAAAAAAGAAAAAATGACCAAGAAGAAAGGAAAGAACAAAGACAGACCATAATTGAAATAAAAAGAAAACAAAATCACCAATTTGGAATGAAGCCCAAGATAGAAAGGAGCAAAGAAAAAGACCAAGAGAGAAATATAGGATGATAAAGACGAGAATGAAAGATGGAGAATGATTGATCAAGATTAAAAATAAATATCAAGATGGAAAAAGTAAGACCAAGAAAGAACAAATAACCAAGATAGAAATAAAGAAAAAAAAAGACCAAGTAAAGAACATTAATAAAGAAAACTCCAAGAAAGAAAAACACTTGATTGAGGAGGGATAGAGGAAGGAAGAGCAAAAAACAAGAGCGAACGAATGAAAGAATACAAGAAGGATTGCTAGTGTGTGTGAAAGTCCAACCAGACCCCAGCGTGCTGTAGGGCGGGGCAGTATCRGGGTTCCAACGCTGAAGTCCTGATTAACCCTTTCAACATCAATCTTTAATTTCACTCTTTTTTTTTTAGTGTTTTAATAAACCTATGTATTATTACACATTTTGCATTGTAGAAATGTCTAATATTCAAATACTGAAGTTATAAGGAATATATATTTGTATATCATGTTGCCTGCATATTGTGGGTAACACCCACACCCTGTATGGAGCCAGACGATGATCAAGCTTTATCTTGAGAATGAGAGGTAAATATGAATATGCAGATATGAAGCAATAAGCTGCACAGATGGATATTTAATAMGTATTTATTGTAAATTGCACGTTTCATTAATAAACAGCATGTTCTGAAGATCATCAGTTTAGTCATAGTGTGATAGTGATGTATTCAGTCTTAAGAATGTAAATGCTGAACTCATTTTAAAGGAGTATGTGCAATTATTTTCCACTTCAAGCTCTGACATAAGCCAATAACCTAAAGCGAACAGGTTTAAATACGGGAGCTGACCTACCGCTAGTAACTGTGTGTCACGGTGCGTAGTTTTCCGCTGCGCTATGATGGCTTTTCTAACCTTTCTACATGCGGCATTTGACTCTCCGGCTTGGAATGTGCCACCTTTGGGTGTTAAGACTTATATTAACTTGCTGCCTCATTTCCCGCAGCCTGACGAGCTCCTGCCTCTGATGTTCGCTCTCTCTCTCTCTCTCTCTCTCTCACAGCTCGCTCGTTTCCCGTCTCTCGCAGGGCCACTGTACAGGCAGCGCACCTGGACAGAGGCATTACTAACCCCTAACATTTCAGCACATAACTGGGTAAGTTTCGATTGCTTGCTGTGCGCTGATGTGCAATGTGTTTTTGCTGCTGTGATATTCTGTACGTCTGCAGCTTCACGGCTCTCGGGTTAGGAGCTGACGAATCACGCGAGCTGGACACTTTGAGTATTGATTCGGTAGTCTGCTGACGTTTTCTCTACTGTGCTGTTCTGTGCTGTGCAGGAGCTGGTTTCTGTATCGCAGCTGATGCAGGCTGTTGAAAACGGGGATTTTGTGTTAATATTCAGCAGCTGTCCGAGTGTCATGACTTTGGTGGTGAATAGGGATGCATGAGTACGAATACTGGTATCGGGTGTCCAGGTTACAAACCGCAAATAACACAACTAGCTAATACAGTGGTGGTCAAAAGTAATAAGACAGCATGTGACATTGATTTAGTTGAGTTCGAGCCGTCTGGCTGAAGCGTCGTGCTAATGAACTGAAAAGCTGATTTAAAAACCAGCCGTGATATTGGTGTTCAGCTTCTAGAGCGTCATGGCCTGGGGCATCTCCAGACTTAAAATAGATAGCAAACCTTTGGACAGTGGTGAAGAATTCAGCAGCAGTCAAGAAACCGTGTTCTGTACATGATCTTCAGGAAGCAATCTCGCCAGCATGTGAGCGAGTGACACCAGAGGACTGAGGACGTCTTTTTGACGTCGTATAGCAATTTGCCCTGTGATGGATTGGCACACCGCCTCATGCCCCAAGTCTCCTGGGATAGGCTCCCCCCCCCCCCCCCCCCCCCCGTACAGATATAGCAGTATAGATGATAAGCAAGTGAGTATTTAGCAATTTAATTGCCTAAAGTAATAAATTATTCTTAAAGTAATAATGWTAAAACATAAAATTTTACTTTTATCTCCATACTTTTGACCAAAACTGTACATTATTATATATAACTGATTGATTGAGTACAATATAGGTCACTCACTTTATTTATACTGATGACTGGTACAATGGTATCGATGCATCCCTAGTCCTAAACAAGTGTGTTGAGTTTTTTTTTTTCTCCCACTTTGGATTTTATAAAACGTTTTGACACGCCTTCTAGTTAATTGGTCGTTTCTGATTTTTATTTCGTTCTGAATAGTAAAACAATCCTGAAGGCGTCTATAATAAGTTATAATCACCTGATATTGAGGCGTATCTGCTTATTATGCTTGGTAAGGCCTTCATAACGGCTCGAATCCGAGGTGCTTTGTTAATGGGTGGTTTCTGAGGCTAAGCATGCCTAAGCATTTCACTGCATATCGTACTGTGTATGACAGTGTATGTGACAAATAAAATTTGAATTTGGCTGGTAACTCTGAATGAACTTAAGTTTTGGTCTTGCCTTTCTGGGAAGGTCTTCATGAGAGTCATGGTGCTTGATGGGTTTTGCAAATACACTCGACAATACTGTTCTTGCAGGGAGTGTTCCAGTACAGCTGACCTTTACGTCTTAAAATAACCACTGACCACTTGTTGTTGTTGTTGTTATTGTTGGTTAATAACCTAATACTAATAGTTTTGAAATCTCCAGTATTCTTCTAGAATGCAGAAATCTAACTTTTGACTGGTAATGTATATCTGTCAAAAAAAGCCTTACTAGGTATAGATAAGTATTATCATGGGTTCATACGATCTTTTTATTTCCACAAAAAAAACGGAAAGCCCCTCTCACTGTAAAGTCCCTGTTCCATTAACAGAGGCAGGCTTTTGAAACAACAACAACCGCCGTGGCGCTCAAGTCACCTTGTATACATTAAAGAGATTAATGACTACAAGTTTCCAGTGGGGCTTATGTGAATATTTGACCCGCTCCCTCCCCGTGTCCTCGTTATCCCGAAATGGAAGCCATTGTTCTCATTGTTTGGCGGCCGCGCGGACATGAGGGTACTTCACCGTGCGAGTGTTACGGATATGTCGTGTCGGTCCTGGCACTGGGATTGAACTTTGCTTCAGGTATACCGGAGTGCATTCTGGATTCAATCAGTGCGTTTCTCAGAGTCTGAGTGTATGTGGGAACGAGATTCGAGCGAGATGCAAACAAGTACCACATGCCACAAGTCATGTACTCAAAGCCACATCTGACAAGTAGGCTAATGGGTTCCGAATGTGCTGCCATGAGCTATCCGGTTTCATCCAGCCTTTAACTACGCACCTTTCCCCTGCTTTTAAAATGTGCTCTGTGTAAAAAAAAAAAAAAAAGTATCGCTTTTCAAAACGACACAACATGTATATGGTTTGTGACGTCCACTTCCTATACACGCATGATTCTTAAAGTGTGTTGTTTTTAAAAATTTTTCCCTTTTTTGCGGATATGCACAGTTACAAATGCTCTCTCGATTCAACTCGACAGCTTCGGGTTCCAATTTGGCATGAAGGCCCAAGCAGAGTCATTGACCGATGCAGTGTAAACATCCTCCAGCAGCAGGGATGTACCCCTGGTCCACTTCCAGGAGTCCCTTTTAACTGCAAGCTCTGGGAGAGTCTGGCATTTCTTAAGGTCACAGTGTTGAAACCGTGACTGCAAGTTTAAATGAATTGTGAAATGAGCACGAGGCCGTGAAACCAGATGATTTCGAATGAAGGCTGTGACGGTTCTTAGAAAAGACCTACCCTGAATATCTTCCATATCTACTGTATACTGTGATAAAAACACAGCAAGCATGCAAGCTTTAAGGCATTTGCAGAATGATCGGCACGCTTTAACGCCCCACCCATCCCAGATTAAAAAAAATGTTTTTTTAAAAATAATTATTAATCAGAATGAATGTTCAGTATAACCTGATATAAATTGACACGATGGAAGCCCCGCCCCCTTTTTCTCTGCCTCGCATTAGTGAACGCTCATCTCCACTTGAGTTCCTAGCAGCAACAACAACAAAAAAATACGCTGAGGCGGCATCCTCGCTTTCAGTTCCGGTAAATTGAAAGTGTTTGGACTTCAATGATGTGAAATATAATCCATCATTTCATGTTCAACCTTTAAACTAGTATATTGTTACAATCTTCTAAAAGGAGGCTTTTTCAAAGCCTTTATTAATTTGTTAGAATTTTTTGCCAAATTTTAGTCTAATCCCTAATAAATAGATGTCTGTTTTAAGTATATTTACAAATATGTTCATACTTTCATCTTAAATTTACTTTGTAGTTCAATTCTAAAAAATTTTTTTATTGACATGTTTTATGTGCTGTTTAACTACGAGCTCGTTATTGGTCATTTCCAGGGACCAGTCGATACGATACCATCATGATACCTAGGTGCTGATTCAATTTGTATTATGATTGTTAATATCACAATTTTATGAATATGCTGATTCATTATATATTTTTAGACTTATGATTCTAAACAAACTTTGCAGATACTACAGCAGCAGGGCCAGCACCAGAGCACACCTGAACTCATAATGTGGTAACGTTTATGTAATATGCAATATTTGTGCACAGACACAGATTGGCGTACCATGTTCGAGCTCGCTTGAAAAATGTGACTCCGATCAGGATATGGCACAGTCTTGAATCAAATATGAAAGCCAACCGTCCCGGAACACTAAAGTGGAAATCTTTCATCATAAATGCCCTGTGTCTCCTAAGAAATCTCCATGTGCACGCAACACACTCCGATCTACATCTGCGTCCTCTGAACTACACGACCACAGCTGATAATGTAGTAAAACATGCAAGAGAGTGACAGAGTGACTTCCATTATTTCCTTATACATCTAAGCAGTTAGGATTAAGGGCCTTGCTCAAGGGTCCAACAGTGGTTGCTGTGGGTTAAACCCGTGAYGTCCTGATCCGTAGTATAGCCATCATGTAAACCCCCTGAGAAAATCTTATGTTTGATCTGAACTTGCAGGGTTATGATGTGGCACAACACATGTGAAAGAATGCTATTCGCGTACTTCTGCTAATGCAGGCTCACGAACGCCCATGATAAAGAAGAGCAAGTTTTCCCTCCCCCGGAGCACGGATGGTTTATTGCTCTTGTTCATGCTCGTCCACAAACATCTCCAAGGTTTTTTTTTTTCTTTCTTCTTTTTAGAAGATTTTTAAAATCATATTATGTTGACCATTTTATAACTTCATTTTTAATAGCTCAGCAAAACCTGACTGTTATCCCATATGTCTGAGCCTCTTAAACACTATATGGTACTGCTAGCAATAACAATCTCCCCTGTGATCTCGGCGCATCACACAACCACTAGAACGCCTCCGGGGAATAACATAAATACAGCCCTTACCAACAAATTAGCACCAGAATCCCTAAGCACCCCACAAATATTCAATATAAACATATTTAATGTGTTTCTGGGTGGAGTCTTGATTTAAAGTATGCGCTGGTGATAAGTGCTCTTCAGTTCCCGTGAATAGATCCTCCTGCATGCACGAGCTTAAAGCGAGTTCCCACCAGCTGTCTGACTSAATCACTTGCACCTATACATGACTCSATGTTACTTTTTTTGCCTAAACTGAAGTGTAAATTACAATCTCAAAACTTTCCACAGACTGGACAGTTCATAATGCCGTGATTGCGCAACCTGTAGTCACATAACGGAGTGTTTGCAAAGCAGTGACACTTAATGGATAATCAGTAAAAAAAAAAAAAAATACACACACTGCTTGTTTACCGTCATGCTGTCTGACACATTTTCATTAAACTGTGTTAGGAGATTACAGCTGACCCAACCTCGTCCGCCCACTTCCCCCATGTTGAAATGACGCTGTTGTATATAAACCACTAATTTTGTTGACAAAATGAAGCGCACTTTCGCTAATATGGCATGTCCGGTGTAAATTCGGGGTTAGTGCCAGTGAAAGTGTACAGTATGTAGTGCTGGTCATGTAACCTTTAAGGGCAGTGCAGGATAATACAAGTAAGATATTCTTGTATGCATTGCAGATATCTAGACTTGCAGAAAACGTACACAGATTGGCCATAACATTAAGAACACAAAACATTAACATAGTAAAATGATCAATTTTATAATTATATACGATACAGTTTTATGATTATATATGCACCCAAGGCTCACGCATACTGGCGGGGACCAAAGTCCAGATTGTGTGGTCCGATCCCACAGAAAAGCCAACGCAGCACAAATCACCCATGCTGCACACGGGGCCTGGCAGACAAAGAGCCCAAGGCTGCCAACTCRGCCTTTAAACTCCCAGATCGCAATCCAATTGAGCACCAGTCTATGTCCGATCCATGGAGGCCCCATCCTGTGGCACCCAAATGAACTACTGGTGTCAGACACTACAGCATCCTTAGAGGTCTTGTGGAGTTRCGCGTCAAGGTGCCRGAGCCACCACGGCTGCGCAAAGGAAATGTACACAATTGGAATGGAATTGACCGCATCCATTATTCAGAAGTAGTGTTACTTTCATACAACCGCCAAATGGCTATATGTTTTAAACTAGCTGGATTTGGATTTCAGCAGTAAATGAACAGTTAATTAAGGGGACGTTCATATGGAAACACATTTGGGCTGATTTTACAAGACGTCTGTGAGCTAGCATAGTTAGCATCTACTGTAGCTCTCAGTTTGCATCTGGAATACGATTGGTTTCTGCCTAGCATTTGCTTAGAATGTTGTAAGAAACCTTAATGCCTGCCAATTCCATGCCAGGTTACACTTTTGTTGCTAAATTTACCAAGACCGTCGCTACAGCTAACACTGTATATTCCTTTTATGTTTGTTCTTACAGTATTTGACAACAATTCAGTTCAGGAATCRCCAAACAYCAAGTCCTCCTATTGTCGCAAAGTTTTAATATAATGAATTTAATATAATAAATGTCAATTACAGTATATATCCTGCAAACTTTGACATCATGTGAAAATCCAAAGAAATCTGCTAAGAGCTCCCTAAATCTGGTTCATGGGAACAGTTTCTGAAGGTACCATATTTATCTTTAYAAACAACAGTATGTCAGTGTAAATACCATAGGACCATACTGTAGGATCGTACTGCTCAGGAAGGAGACACATACGTACTTTGGTACAAAGTACAAATCACAAGGTCCTTTGATGTTGTTCTGGAAATGAAGACACTGGAGGAAACGGGTACAAAGCTCATCTATAGCCACAGATGTTATTGATGTAACATAACTTGCAAGGCTGCACAGTGAAGAAGAAGCCATTACTACAAAACTACAATTTGTAGCTGCTCGGACAAAGATCTGGAGGTCTTTTTGGAGAAATGTCCTCTGGTCTGTTTGGCCGGAAGGTCCATCGTTGTCTGGAGGAAAAAGGTGGAGGCTTGCAAGCCGAAGAACACCATCCTAACAGTGAAGCACGGGGATGGCGGCATCATGATATGRGGATGCTTTGCTCCAGGAGGGTCTGGTGCACTTCACAAAATAGGTGGCATCTTGAGGAAGGAAGATTATGTAGATGAATTGAAGCAACATCAGCAGGACATTGGCGTGGAAATTAAATATTGGTCGCAAATGGTTGTTCCAAATGGATAATGACCCCAAGCATACTTCCAAAGCAAAATGTCAGAATGGCTTGACGATAAAGTTGAAGTATTGGAGTGGCCATGACCTCAAGCCTGTAGAAAATCTGTGGGCAGAAAAAAGGGGTCTGAGCAAGAAGGCCTACAAACCTGACTCAATTACACCAGTTCTGTCAGGAGGATTGAGCTAAAACTCCAGCAACCTTTTGAAGCTTATGGAAGGTGGCCCGAGACATTTCGATCCAAGTTAAACAATTTAAAGGGAATATTACCAAATACTAAATAAGTGACCCACTGAGAATGTGATGAAATTTATAAGTGTTTAAGATATAAGATCTCTCTCAACTACTATTCTTAAATTTGCCAAAATATTGCATTCTGAAAATGAAGTGATTTAAGACAGGCAATGTTTGCTAGGATTTAAATGTCAGGAATTGTGAAAAAAGTGTGCGGCTAAAGATTATGCAAAGTCCAAACTTCAACTGCATTAGCATTATTTAACCAGATCCAAATAACACGTGGAGGACGTTTAGCAAGCATTCAGACGTCTTTCTCCTGTCACTATCTGCTTTCTGTTCACTGATTGTGGACAAAGTTTTCACCCAGTAATTAGCGTGCCTCAGGGTTAGCTCATAAGCTACGCCTTTTCTTTTTTGTTTTGATTGTGGACAATAACGACGACATTGCTTGTCGGTTTGAATTCAAGCATTAACATGGAGTTTAATTCAGCGATGAGTCGAAAATGCCTTTAACGTTTTTGTGTTAAGTGTGTCGTATGCTTTCATTTGGCTGCTTGAAAGCTTTTGCAGATCCACATGATTAGTGATTTTTCTCTAGGTGTTGTTCGTGTTGCGTCCAAAAGGAAGTGATGTGTGAAATACAATCAGCTTTACTGCTCACTCCTTAGATTTCATTTCACCCCATTCATGCTCATGATGTGACCTTTAGGCTGGAGGATTCTTGATGAAACACTTTTCCTGGCTCAGAAAGGAAGGAATAAAATGTTATTTTCTTATATTTCTATAGAATGTGGCGTCTAAATTTCCCCAAAAGATTGTTAGTGTATCGTCTGCATTTTGAATTACTGCCTATTGCCGCATTCTGAGCAAATACAACCAATACTTAGCAAAACCCTCAAATCGTTCCAAAAGTACTGCATGTTCTCTCAAGGTCCAATGCTTGTTAAATAATTGGTTGTTTCCGTTTTTTTCTGCCAAGACGACGTCATAAGCCGCCAGTGGGTGAAAATCATTATCGATGAACACGCTCTATGCGCAATGTGTCACTGAGTTTTGATTGAGGCGGCTCGTGCAGCCGTGACTCACTCCTATTATTCATTAATTTCATACGTGTAGTCGCGTCATTCAGGACATAATATGAACCCAATTCGTACCCTTTCACTATGGTTGTGTAGAATCTCTAAAAAAAAATTGACGTCTGGGGCCTTCTCAGTTGCTAGAACTTCTGCTTTAAGAAGCAACCTGTTAGCATCCTTCCAGATCTGTTGTTCTTTTTAATTACAGTGAAGAYGTATTAGTTTCTTGGTTTCCTTAGGGTTTTTGTGCAGCAAGTCACAAAAAAAGCATTCACACGACGCTTTCTACTTGCTTTGTGATCGAAAGTGCTTTACAGACTTTTTTTTGTTGTTGTTGTCTTTTTTTCCCCTTCGTTATTGAGTTCATTGGGGTTCTTCACATGCATTTGAACGCAGCTGTTTAAATCAGTCGCTAATATCCGAAGGAGATTAAATCCCGTAATGGTGTGTGCTGTATTCTCTCGCTAGTTCTGTTAGATCTCAGGGGCTTTGGTTATTTCCGGAGTCCAGCATGACACAGCTGCTGCCCCCAGTATTCAGTCTGTCAGAGATGCTCCGTGTGTGTGTGTGTGTGGGTGGGTGGAACAATCTCTTCCAAGGCTCTGTACACAGAGGCATTCTTTCATAACCTGAGCCTCATAGCTGGTCTTGTAAGCTAAGGTTGTTTAAGCTTTCAATTATCATCCATGGCTCAAGCAGGACTCTCATGCATGTTCCTTTTTCAGCACGGCTTTGGGAAATGCCTCCATTAGGAGTGGCCTTTCCATCGCCCCCTCCCCCCTACCCGTCATGCCGTCATGTGCGCAGGAAGTTTAGTGGAAGTAATCTGAACTCTTTTTCTCCTTAAGAAAACAGGCTGCGTTTTTTTTTTTTTTCCCTCACATTAGCAGTAATATTATCCTCCTCCGAGGACTTGGACTGATATCATATTCAGAGGTGCAAAAAACAAACAGGTGTGGTGGTATTGTGCTGGAACTGGTAACGTCCATTGCAGGAGGTCATGTCAAGTTAGTTTATGTCTTATTGAAATTTGGCAAATTAGAACGACTTATTAAACGGCAAAAAGTTTGGTATTGTAAGTATACTGAGCAGGTTTGGCAGAGCGCCGTCTCTTGCTGTTCTACCGGACAATCTCTCGTAAAGACTCTCAGAACCCCTTAAGGCTGTAAATTTTCCATTAACACAGTTTGTGTTTGGCATGGATTGGAAGCAGATGCTCTTAATGAATCTTTACCTTTCTTCTCACTTGCTGTGGCCGTCTAGGGAAGTAAGCCTGAGTGACCTTGGTTTCAACAATAAGTACAGCTAGAGATCCCAGGCCTGCCCGTCAGGATTTACAGGAAAGGGTCACCAGGTTCAAGTTTTTTTTATTTGGTTTTTGTTGTCAAATCTCAGTTTGACCAGAATCCAGACCTGTTTTCTTGACGAATGGTTCCTGACGTGTTCTTGCCAACAGTTGGTGTTTTAATAAACACAGGTTATTTCAGGACATGAGCCATGCTACATACGGGAGTTTCCTTTGGCTCGGTGGTTGATGGAAGTGTGTCAGATGGGGATATGAACGGGTATTACTGTTGAGCAGTCGAGCTTCTGGGGTGGAGGGGCGACGAGCTGGTAGACAGGGTACCGTTATCTTTAGCCACACTGCCGCGCCCAAGCTGAGGCAGAGCCTGTTCGCATTAGGACAAGACAAATTTCTGCTTATTGGTGAGTCTGCGCTATTATCTGTTCTATTATAATGAAGATTTTCTCTATCTCCAAACATTGCTACTTTTTCTGTGGCGTACTGCGTTATGAACGATATTAGGAATGGGCATAAAGCTGCCGCGTCTAATCCTCCCACGCCAGCTGTTATGCGCGTAAAACTGGAAACCTCTGGTGTAATGCGTTACAGTAGTTGTAGAGACCATTGAACCTTCCTGTAGGTCTGTGCCGTTGCATGTGGTGTAGGGCAGTGTGCCAAGGTGGTGGCTGGCTGAACAAGTTTTTGTTGCAAAATAAACATTATTTCAGTCCTTGCCATTTCTTTTGCCTTCTTCATCTTTAGCACGTGTCGTTTCACATTATTGTTACTGTGTCTCATGTCTTCAGTTTGACAGAAAGCCGCAATCATTCCGTGCTGCAAGGGTGACCCTGAAATGTCTTCCGACGGGGACCTTCAAGACGTTGGGAGCTATGGAAGCTTTTGGGAGGTAAGAAGCCATTTATCCACCCCCATACACACAAACGCGCGCACACAAACCAGTGAATATAGTCGATTTTGGGTAACACGCTACAGTTATGGTTCCTAGTCTGTTTTGATGGTTTGACGTGTAGCCTTGTGAGACAAAGATGCAAAAAAGTAATTTATGACCTCCCTAAGAGGTGATCTGCTTCACTACCCCTCCTCCACCTCCGGTGCGAAAACACTCCGTCAAGTCTGCACTCGTCTGGGAGAGAGTCAGGAGCTGCCTCTGAGGCTCGGCTCGGTAAAGCCACTGCTTAGCAGAGGAGGCGGCTGCCAAGTGCTTGTGGGGATGGGAATGAAAAACAATTCTGTACCTCGTTTGGAAACTTATCAGAATAAAARCTGTAGCGCATTTTGTATGATGAATAAGGAGCTTAGTTATTGTCAGTACAAATGTCCGCACAGGCTGTTCGGCTTGGATCGGTGTAAACAATCCCSTGAACAGTTGGTTAATAATGACGCACGTTGTTAATACACCGCCTGGTCCAAAAAAAAAACAAAAAAAAAACTCGCACATGATAAGATATTCAATCACCTTTAGCTTTGATTACAGCACACAATGTGGTGGCCGGTTCACGTGCGAAAATGATTCCCCATGCAAGCACTCTTTCCCAGCCCGAGTCCTGTAATATGCCCGGGCATCAGGGAAGAAAACCTCCTTAGGTGTGATGCCCTGCTCATTCAGTACATTCAGGTCGTCAGCAGACCTCGTTTCATAGCGTTGCTGAGCCTAGCCCGCAGATCAAAACAAGCATCTCCAGAGGTTTGTACAGTGGCCACTATGCATGTTGGGTACATCGCTTCATGCTCTTCCCTTCTGACCTCTGGAAGTGTCTCGACCTGGACTCATCAGACCATATGATCTTTATGCCTCCTAGCAAACTGAAACTGATTTTATTCATTTATTTTTCTTATTACTTTCACAAACAACTGGTTTGTTATGGCCTACAGCTGTTTAATCCCAACACTGTTATTCTCATCATGTTGTGTGTCTACTGTATATAGAAATGCTCTTACTTTCACTATTAAACATAGCTCACATAGGTGATCTCCACTCATGATTTCTGACAAAGTAAACGCTTCACCACTACCCTTCCAGATTTTTGATAGTGTTTTAGGATTCATARCCCAGTTCCAGTSATTTCAAATCTCCTTAGYTGTTTTCATTGCTTGATGCAGCCCAATAATTTGACCCTTATGAAATGGCCACATTTATACATACAGTAAATGCTGATACATTTATAATGGCTATAAATGTGAATCATTAATATCACAATAATATAATAATATAACTACTGTTCTTATTCTATACTTTCTCATCTTATTGTGTCCGTTGCTCAGCCGGGGAACTACAAAAGGACAGTGAAGCGGGTCGACGACGGCTACAAACTCTGCAACGAGCTGGTCAGCTGCTTCCAGGAGCGTGCCAAGATCGAGAAGGCCTATTCCCAGCAGCTGAATGACTGGGCTAAAAGATGGAGGGGTGTTGTAGAGAAAGGTGATCCGAACTTTAGTYTGAGGCCACAGGGGCTCTCCCTGTCCTCTGAAAATAACCTGTTACCCAAACAGATTTCTGTTGGTTGGCATGGCCACTGTATGTTTCATTTGTTGATTCGCCAGGCATGCAGATGCATCGCACTCGCTTGATCAAGATAGYYGAGTCTTTCTTTAGCAGTGTTAGGAATTGTAGACATATGTAATATAATTTGGCATTTCTGATTTTGTGCATTGCAATAAATGGGCTCATGTAGAGGTAAAAGAGAGCGATAAGCCTGGATAACCAGCCTGTGCGGACCTTTTTAAAGAAGCATTAAATCATATCTGGAACACCCATCAAGGAAACATACTCATCCTACTCCACTTCTGTAGCACTCATCTCACCCGCATATGTTTTTTTTTTTTTTTTAATGGAAATCGTCACATTCCAGACACGTTCGGTTAGAGATTCGAAAGAAGATTTGTGTTGTTGGAGTGTGATAAGAGTTTAGCGTGCCATGAGATGTCCCTCTTTGTTCTGTAAGCACTTTATTGCAACCCACAAATCATATCATGGTGGAATTATGGTAATGTCCCTTCTAGATATTTTGAGTGAATTGAAAGATACAGAAATTGCTTTTCAGAGCCAGATGACCTTGATTTTTGCTTAAAAAAAAAAAAAAAAAAAAAAGATCTTTTCGTTGTTTTAAGATGAAAAATGACCAAAGAGTTTCCTTTTCTAGGCTCACAGTATGGCNTTTTTTAATGGAAATCGTCACATTCCAGACACGTTCGGTTAGAGATTCGAAAGAAGATTTGTGTTGTTGGAGTGTGATAAGAGTTTAGCGTGCCATGAGATGTCCCTCTTTGTTCTGTAAGCACTTTATTGCAACCCACAAATCATATCATGGTGGAATTATGGTAATGTCCCTACTACAGATAATGACTGCAACATGTTTATTAACAAGGACAGTCCCGTAGTGAGGGTCCTTTAATTCAGAAAAAAAAAAAAAAAAAAAAAAAATTTGATCTTTTCGTTGTTTTAAGATGAAAAATGACCAAAGAGTTTCCTTTTCTAGGCTCACAGTATGGCACCCTGGAGAAGGCTTGGCAYGCATTTATGAATGCAGCAGACAAGCTAAGCGAGATCCACATGGAGCTGAAAGAAAAGCTGGTTACGGAGGACAGCGAGAAGATCCGAATCTGGCAGAAGGATGCCTACCACAAGCAAATGATCGGAGGCTTCAAGGAGACCAAAGACGCAGATGAAGGATTCCGAAAGGCCCAGAAACCCTGGGTCCGCAAACTTAAGGAAGTGAGTTATAGCGTGTTAGATCGCAGCTCAGAAAGCGTTCTGGTTTTAGTAAGGGATGCATAGTGAGTAATGAGCTGATGAGTGTCCTGTTACCTTTTGGTAGGTAGACGCCTCTAAAAAGAGTTACCACCAGGCGCGGAAGGAGGAGCGAACAGCAATGACGCGCGAGAYGCACGCCAAAGCCGACCCGACCAAGTCCCCGGAGGAGGTGCGCAAGTTCACGGATCGGGTGGAGAAATGCACCCAGGAGGCGGAGAAGGTAACCAGCGTTAGCTCATGGATTGTGCCCTGTTTATCCGTGGCTCCTCTAGTGATCATTAACAGCTCTTGAGAGCTCATCCCACTTGTGTAACGTCATGACAAGTCAATAATGGCATGTCGATTGTGTCTGTATCCTGAAGTCCCAGGATGYCATATTGTATGGTGGCCATGATGAACCTGAAGAGTTCTTAAGTGAATTAATCACCAAGTTTAGACTAATCAGTCTTACTGGYTATGTTGATTCCAGGATGATAAAGCTATAATTGGAAGAATTAAGGAATGCCCGGTGGAGTTTAGTCATCGTGTATGTTTATGGTGTGATGAGTGACTGATGTCTGTTCTTTGGAACCGCAATGGGTGGAGACCAAAATGCTGGTTTCTGTTTTGCCAAGACAAGACAGGCTTGTTTTATTGATAGTGAAAGCGTTTGGCGCCATTTTGGATCTGCTTTTTCCCTAACTTGAGTCTACATGCTTATAGAGTAATCTATCTGTGCTCTTCTCTCTGACACTTCACATTTATTTATTTATTTATTTATTTATTTATTTATTAATTACATTTTTCACATTGCTAGTCGCAGATATAGTGTAATGACCATTATTATAGTTGAAGACAGAAATGTCAAGCCATTCAGAGAGTAAAGTCATATTCTGTAAGTAAAATAGATTTGAAGCCTTTATTCTAAGGATCATGGTTGCAGTTAGTGGAAACTAAATTACAGGCCATTTTTTGGAGGGAGGATTGTGGAGTTGTATAAAAGCTACGATTCCACTCACGCTTCACTGCAGTACGTTTAAAAATAGCTGATCAAATCAACAGCGAGCTTATTTTGGGCTGTAAATGGAACGGCCCCACGGTGCTACCGTCTACCAGCACACAAGCAAATCAAGCCCGAACTCAAACCGACACACACCTATTTTCCGGGAGCAGAGACGCACCTACAGTATGAGTATGACGTGACGACATAGTGCTGCTGTCTTATGCAGATCACAATTTGTACGTTTCAGTACTTAGTGAGCGTGTTTAAGAAAGTAAATTCTTGCTCATGTTAACTACAGWCCCAAAGTGAGCGGAATCCAGATACCTGAAAATGAAATAAAATGAAGTCTTGGGGCGGAAAAAAATAACAAACGCTACTGATGCCAACTGCTGGCGGATTAATAAGTTCTTACCAGAGTTCAGCGCCAAGTAGAGAAGAAAAAAAAACTTATTTTTTTTCTCATCACATTAGTGCTTCGCTGTAAGCCTATATTAACATGCATACTTTCTTAAATCAAAAGGAGAGCTACCGTTTTTAGAAAGAGGATTTTTTTTTCTCCTTTTTTTGTTTTTTGTACTTTTCTGTTTCTGTTTTCTGTACTTTCTCTGTATCACATCAATGGAAGTGACCTCATAAGAGATTTGCACTCCTGCTTTGCTTTTTGGGCTCATCACCACAACGATGATGTGCTAACTTCACAGAACAGAACATCCACAGTCTAAATTTTCTATTTGTGTCATCATTCTTGACATGTTGCAAGATATATCATTATATATTTTGATCCATTACAATCATATTTAAAGCTGAGCTCTGTTTCTGTCTCATGGTCCTGAACTGACAGAAATTTTTTAAAATTAAAGGCTGCTTTGTGTGTCATGTCTCAGATGAAGGACCGCTATGAGAAAGCTCTGGATGAGTTGAACCGCTGTAACCCGCGGTACATGGAAGACATGGAGCAGATGTTTGAGATAACCCAAGATGCTGAGAAGAAGCGGCTATGCTTCTTTAAGGAGGTGATGCAAGATATTCATCAGCACCTGGACCTCTCCAGCAATGTAGGGTGAGTGTTGGACAGTTTTGTTGAACGTCAAGGCCTGAAACGTGGTTCAAACATGTACTCAAACGCTTCAAGCTTCGCAAGGCCAGTTGCGTATGTCGTTGCAAAAATCCTAAGTAGAGCAAAACGTGTGCAATATCAGCATTGCCACCAGGGGCACTATAACATGAAACAACACAAGAAAGCTGATTGCTTCTTCTTAGGTTAACTTCCCTAACTTTGGAAAGCGTTCAGTAGCTTATATTGCCACCTTGTGGACTGAGCATGATGACCTCCACAGGTACACAACACATACAATTTATATATTATAAATTAATATATATTTGGTATAGATTTACCAAAGACACGTGTTGGGTGCCAACTTGTCCAAGCGTTGTCTTTTGCATTCGTGTGCTTGCGTGCACCATGTTTCAGGCCTAAGAGTGACTTAATCGTTAATGTTTAGTTTATTTAAGATTTTGTAGATCTTTTGTTCAATATTTAACGATGTTAAACTAGAAGGATGGAGTCTCCTTGCTTTAAAATCSACAGAAATTCATATCTAGCTTTCGCAATCCTTACTTGTGCAGTCAGGCTTTAGAACCCTCAAGGCTGTTGAGTTCAGTCATGTATTTGCAAATACATCAAAATGTTAACTATTAGGTCTGCTTTTCTTTGACTATGAACCCTGTTATCACTGTTTACCCTAGAAAGAATGTTCAACAGTATGTTGTCCATTAACCAGAGTCTTTTCGAACAAAGGTTGAGGCAGTGCTAATATTTGAAACTGTGCATGACGAGAACCTTCACAAATCCTGCTGCTGCATTTGCTTTTTAAAAACAATTGCATTATTTTTTCCATCATGTTCCCGCTGTAATTATCTGGCTCCTCCCAAGATCATAGTCTTGTGTGCACGAATCTCGCCTTTGATCCAGGGTGTTTGGTTAAGGTGTGTTGGCTGATCACGCCACCAAATTTACATGTGTTCTCAGGCACCATGTATGCATATGCCGTCCAAATAAATTCCCAAGAATGACGAAACTTAAACAAGGCTAAGAATGAAGATATTCCCTGTTCAATTTTTCTAACTGATTACTTTGATTAAGAATTGCTCTTTAAACATTTTCACCCAGGTTTAAGGCCTTGTATCAAGATCTGAACCAGACTATTAATGCTGCCAGTGACACGGAGGACCTGCGGTGGTGGAGGAACACACATGGACCTGGAATGAGCATGAACTGGCCTCAGTTTGAGGTAAAGTATTAAACTGGACCTAGGTGGCATAGCTCTGGCCCCAATCTGACAAAGTTATTGAACTGCTTCCAGTTTAAGGTGGAAGTTTTGAGCTTGCTCCAATCAGCCAGCAACAGTATACTGGTCCCGGTTTTGGGTACATTTTTGAACTGGTCCCAATTTAACATCAACAGTTAACTGGGTCCTAGTTTAAGGTGCAGCTTTGAACTTGTCTCAGTCTGAAGTACAATGGTGAACTGGGACAGGTTTGAGGTACGAACAAAAATGTGGCCCCAGTTTGAGGTGGAACATCAACAGTTCAACTGTGTCCCAGTGTAAGGTGCAATTTTGAACTGGTCCCAACAAAAGTCAATTGGCCCTGTCGGGATTTATAGTTTTAAAGTGGTGGCAGTTTGAGGAACAGCAACAATGAACTGATGCGCATGGGTTAGCCGGGCCCAGTATGAAACGCGTCGGTTAGCCGGCCCCAGTTTTGAATATACAACAGTATACTGGTCCCAGTATGAGGTACAGTTCTGAGCTAGGCCCAATCCAGGTACTGTATTTCTTCCCGGTTTGAGATATCGTTTTGAAGTACTCTTTGAGATGCATCAATGAATGGGACCCAGTGGAAATTTCAGTTTTGAAGTGGCCACAGTTTAAGATACAAAATCTGCAGTCAACCGGTCCCAGGTTAAGGTACAGTAGTTAAGTTGGCATGCATTATATAGAACTAACCCCAGTTTTATATAAATAGTGAACAATAAGGTGGCCTCATTGGTCACAGTAGTGTGGAATATTAATGCCTGGTTTGATGTACAAGCCTGAATTCTTCTCCTATATTCCCCAGCCCTCAGTTTGAGATGGATCCAGTTGTAGTTACAATAACGAACCAACTACCTTTCTGTTTCCCCCTGTAAAGCCCATTAGTTTTATAGTATTTTGTCTAAACAGGAAATGTCAGAACTTTTTGTTTTTTTCCTAACATTTGCTTAGCCAAGAGATATGACATTTCCAGTAGAAGCCCCACGGTGCATCTGTATGCAAGCTGTCAGCGGTTGAGCCTTTCTGACTATGAGCCCTGGACATAGTGAATCCTAATGGGCTGATGGTGAATGCTCTGTTGTTTCCATGGCCCACGGATGGCGTGTGGAATGTGGGATCCTTCTCTCTGTGCCAGAACTCCCTTTTCCATGCCCTGGTCCAACTTTTATTTATTCTCAGCCCCCCTCTGAGGATTTATTTTTCCTCTCCACCAACACCACAGTTAAAGCTAAGTTGGACCCAAGTGTTATTTTTTGGATAATGTTTAATCAAAGTGTTAGGGATTCTTGTACAAGTCAGCAAACACGTGACATTAGACTCTCACTTCATCCTTATTTCTTTCCCTGAACACTAAAGCTATTTGTGCAGCAGAGGGGCCTACCATGTGCCACCCTGATACGTTAAAGATAATGTTTGCAATAGGTCACACTAGGACTGGATTCTATTTTCATGCTTTTGTGCTGGTTAAATAGACTCGCCCCCTGGTTGTTATTTACAGTATATTGTGGAGGGTGCCAAGATATTCACATTATTCTTAATGTGTTTTGCGCGCACACTTTTTCAGGAATGGTCTCCAGAGGCCAACCGCTCGATCAGCCGGAAAGACAGGAACAGYCGAATGGACGACGTCACCTTGACCAACATCGTCTCCGCTGCCGATGAAGCACCTCAGACTCCGCAAGATACTATCCGGTAATTTACACACCCAGTTCGTCTGTTTTGTTTGTCTTGATGCAGAAATCTTTTTGTTGATGATTTCTCGTTTTATATATTTGGTAATAGAAATGCTTACCTGGAGAGCTCTGGATGCATGAACAGCTAGGAAGAACAGAACATACAGCTTGTTATTTGAGCTGCATGTTCTCGTGGGAAAATATGATTGTGACAAACTTTCCTCATTTTCCTCCCTGTAACTTATTGCAGGTTTTGAGAAACCCTGAATTGACCTGTAGTGCTAGGTTTATTCATAAAGCTCCTTTAGTACGCATTGACCTTTTAACGCTATCCGATTACTTGGTAACCGTGGGTCTTTTTGGAGACTTGATCCCGCTGGTAGTTGTACAAAAGCTAATTACTACTTTACTTTAGCAATATGGGCAGCAATATTGAGCACAGTATCAGTGTGCCTGCATGGTGGTACATTAACTACTAATAATTGAAGCTGATCTAGAGAATAGTTCATTCCTCATATCTAAAGTTGAGTTGGGTGTCCGTATCTGTGGCACTGCATGCACCAGAGTTCAAGATACATCAGTGTGTCTTTTATGGCCAACTGTTTATCAGAGGACCACAGAAGCACAAGCCTTTGCAACAGCATTTAACGTTACACATTCTGGTGCGTGATGTAAAGAGTTTAAAACATCAGTTACATTCTAGAACTGAGGAAACCTATTTGCTGTTCTCAAAAAGATTTTTTTTTTATAATGCGCTATTTGGCATATAGTCTAGGAAATTAAATTCTTGTATTTTTATGTGTATAAGACGTGTTACAATCATTCTTTGCCAGAAAACAAAATCAAAAGGCCACTGACATTGACTTGCCATTCATGTTCCTGATGAGTGTACAGTATGTCAACTCCTGACTGTAAGAGTACTTTTAATGTTGTCCATCCATGAATCTAATTAATTCCTGGTGGACCCTTAGAACCCTTGTACAGTATACAAACGATTCAGGCGATTAGTTGTGAAATTCTCCGACAGTACTAGTACTCTCAGTGTAGGAATCCGTGTCTTCCTTCAGTGTCTGTAGGACGGCCATTTAGATTTTCCAAAGCTACCACCGAGTCTGTTCTGCACTGTGGAATTACAAAGCTGTTTCAGAAACCTAGCAGTTAAACTCAAAGCTCAAAGCTTTAGTTCTGTTCCGACAGCAAGGGAAATGAGGGCAGAGTTCACACCCCTCACTCTCCAAGATATTTTTGGACAGTCTTATTCATCAGACCGACACGATCCTGTCTGATCCGTCTCATGTGTCGAGCTCTGAATTGAGCTACTGACTTCTGAAAGGACATACAGGGTCCGCTTGTGTAAGCACAATTGTTCAGGACAGCAAGGCTGCAAATTGCTCACTTTTCTTTTCTATCTTCACCATCACTCGATAGTCGAACAGGTTATCAATCAATAACGGTTAATAATTAACGATAATCAGGTGCACATTTCCTCCTCAGATTAGGTTTTATTAGAACAGTAGCATTAGTAGCACATTCCAGTCTTTCTCCCACACCGATTTATTTATAGCGGCCTGCTACAGCATCAACGTTGACCAACAAATGTATAAATTAAAATTCTTATGTAAGTAATTGTATGCAGCGCATTGATTACAGCATTATGCACACACCTGTGATTTACCCTATCCCTCTGCACGCACGTGAAGCGCTTATGAAACGCTTGCCAATGTTCGACTGTTAATGCTGTTGAGAGGACGGTTTAGCGAACGCGTTTTAGAATAAAAGCGATCAGTTTTGCAGACTCTGCAAGTTACTAGCAAGCAAGTAAACGTGGCTAGTAAGGATAGCTAAGCTAATGTAGGATTATGATTGATTATTAGCATACCAACGGTGGTGGTGGTTAGTACTGACGCCTTGCACCGCCAGGGTCCGGGTTCGATTCCTGTCTCTGTGTGCATGGAGTTTGCATGTTCTCCCCGTGCTTGGTGGGTTTCCTCCGGGTACTCCGGTTTCCTCGCACAGTCCAAAGACATGTAGGTTAGGCTAATTGGCGTTTCCAAATTGGCCGTAGTGTGTGTGTATGATTAGCATATTGAATTGTAAAAAAAAAAACTCGTGAAGAAATGTTACTCTTACTGTAACAAAACAAATAAGTGTATAGAAGGGTAGGGCAAATTTGGCCCTTACACTATAGCAGCTATAAACAGTCATTCCCCTCACCAGTCTTTCTTTTTTCTTCTTTGTATTGTCTTTTAGTAGACAGTATTGTGAGAATCACTGTTAGCGGAAGCATTCTGAATGATCACAACCGATATTTCATCTATTTTTAGATTAGCCTTCTGTCCGCTAAAAGCTAATCTATTAGGACAGTTGGGATAGGGATTACAGACTCTTATTGTTCTTTGATTCTGTACATTTTTTTTATATTATATTGTTAGAATAAACCATCCACTGATCACTATTTAGTCTTGGTTCACATCTGTAACCTCTGTTTTCTAACACAGCGCCGCCAAAGATTACTCCTCGGACTGGTCTGATGAAGAGAGCCCCAAGAAGTACATAGCAGCGAACGGAGTCGAGCTCGAAGAGGAGGAGAAGGTAGCGGGTGTGCGCGTTAAAGCACTGTATGATTACACTGGCCAAGAATCTGATGAGCTGACTTTTAAAGCAGGTATTAATCCCTACTAATGCTTATTAATGGCCCGCACACACACACACACACATGCACTGTACATACACACATGCATCACGTCAGGCAGCAGTACGCCGTGCTTGAGCATGATTTACGGCGTGTACAGAGGTGGGATTCGTCTAAACGCTCTGCCGTCGTGTCATTCAGAGTAGAAGATCAACAACGAACTGTTCAAAGCTCCTGTTTGTAATCAGTGGATCTTTCTGACAGACGTGGGCCCGAGCTGGACGAATCTGAGCATGAGTGTTTTCATGAGATTCAGACCTAAAAGGATATTCTAATTCAGGTTTTCCTAAAGCTAATCAATCTAGGAAAGCATCTGTGACTGGACAGATTGCCAAGATTGATAAGTGAGGAAATCCGTGTGTCCTTTTATTACCCTACCGTTAGCTGATAATCTCACTGATGCACATAAGCATGGTTTAGTTCTGAATGTGTGGGTTTTCAGACTGGGTCTGAAAACCATCACCCTGCTGAGTACTACCAACGAAAGTAGCATGTCCGATTCCTCACCCACTCATACAGTACGACCCCTCTGTCGTGGGACTGCATATCTGATACATTTACAAATTTGGGGATGTAAGATTTTAAGCCTGGGGTTTACTGTTACGTGTGACATTACAGCTTCCGGTGGTGTGAGATCTTTCCTTCTTCAGCAGCCATAAGAAAATGAAACTGTTAGCAGTGTAATCATGATCCCTTTTAGCCACGTCATTGCCTTGTCATGGTTCGCACTGTACTGTAATTATCAAGCAAGCACCTTGATTCTGAAGACACCTCTGCCACCTGCTGGTGGCTTTACACTCACACTGTGTTTCGATGAACCAGTTATTGTTATTGTTTAAATAAAGACGAAAATTCAAAATTGCACAGGAGCAGCTCAGAATATACAGTAAGTACTAGTTATGACAAGGTTATGAGTTAAAAAATTTACAACCATTACAAAGCTCTGAACTATCAAAAGCTCAGGTTTGTGCATGGAGTGTACTGTATTCTACGACTGGATCACTTCTAGGCCTAGAGATAAGATAAGGATTTGCAAAAGAGATGCTTGTAAACTGCATTATGCTTCCATAGAGAGATTGTCCAATCCCAAACCAATAAGCTGTGCATTCACACGCTCAATTGATTGATTTTTTTATACGGCTTTATCCTGTATACAGGGTCCCGGGAGACTTGGGGCATGAGGCAGGGTACACCCTGGACAGGGTGCCAAGTCATTGCAGGGCACTACAGGCAATTTGTGAATGGCAGTTAGTTAATCTGCATGTCTTTTGGACTGTGGGAGGAAACCGGAGCACCCGGAGGAAACCCATCAACCATGGGTAGAACATGCAAACTCCAGACAAACAATCCCGAGGCGAGAATCGAACCATCGTACCTGGAGATGCAAGGCAGCAGTGCTCACCACTAAACCACTGTGCCACCAGTGCACAAATCATTTATCGAGAAAATAACTTTTTTTATGTTTGTGATTAAGTGATTATGCCCATTGTGAAGTGTTTAATCAGCTGGAAAGACAAGAAGAAGTGTTTTTCTCCATCTCTGAGCTCACGCTAGACTTCTCAACTTTTCTAACAGATCCACCTCTCTCCGTTATGATTGGTCACTAGAAATCCGTCTAATTTATGATTGATTAGATGGTTTACTACATGTACTGTAAGGTGTGAGCCCTGCAGTGCCATTTCCTCAGCTAGATACCTAGTGGATGAAAGTCTGAAGTAAACACAGCTGGTTCTCATGGAGTTTACCGATCGGGAATGGAAGAAAAATTTCCCTCCTGGAAACTCATCACTTCACCTAATACTATGCGGGGCAACCATGTGCAGAAAGTATATATTTATCCCAGCGAGAGAGAAAAACGAGCTGAAATAATGTGATTTATCAAAGGTTTACACTCCCTTGCTTATTTCGATTATGGAAGTGGATATATTATGGTTCAGAATTAAAGAATTAGACTCAATTCAACAATGGTGATTATTAGAATAGTTGAATCGGCTGTGTTTGAGCAGAAGAATCACCAAATTGTGTTGGACACTGGCCCTCCAAAATGAGAGTAGAACAATCCTGTCCTAGAGAAATGAGTAAGTATATTAAACTCGTCCCACACACGCCCATATACCTCAACACGGCCTTTGTCCATCAAGCTCCCTAACTGGCCATCTGCTCCCATCTGCTTGAGAATTACAGCTGCCTGCTCCTGCAAACCTTGTGTTGAGTCTCAGTCTGGGATTCTCATATTCCAGACTTGAAGAAACCTCAAGTTCTCAATTCCAGTCCTAGGATTCAGTGTAATGCTAAAAAAATACAAATAAAAATTGGGTGTGATCCATTCTAAGGCGCTTGTCATAAACCCCTGAACATGTTTTTAAAGTTAGACATGGGCCTCATTGGTTGAATGTGAAATATGAATCCCTTAGAGGGTTTTGTAACCGCATGAAAGTAATTATCACTGTTACTTTTCCAAGCCTCAGAAGGTGTTGGACACTTCTGTAAACAAAACGAATATCAATTTTATAAAGAACAGATGGACTAAGCAGTAAAAAGTCCTCCAGTCTGCCACCAATTTAATTCAGCATTTGCTATTCACTTGATCTCATTTTGTAAATTTGCTAAGGCAAAAAAAAAAAAAAAATCTTCAGACATGCTGCCAAGTGGTGCAATAAAAATAGCTATGGTTTGGAGATCATGTAATCATACTGAGGAGCCCACAGCACAATAGCATGCCCATCGAGCGCTCTGACGCTTACCAATCATGGCCGTCTCTATGCTCATTTAACACACAACGGGGGGCAGAAAGTTTTTTTTTTTTTAGTTTTTGTTTTACGATACCCTGTGATGAATGATGGGCAGCTCATAAAAGGTGCAGCTGGTGGCTTCTCGGAGGAAGCATGTTCGCTTCCTTTTCTCCCATCCCAGATTGGAAGCTGTTGTATGGTTGGAGGGAGCTTGATAATGTGTGGGTATTACTCAGCAATAAATTAGAGGGGCGGGATGAGGGGTACTCTACAGCCAATCAGGGGCGTCTTTGAGCTCACGCAAGCGGAAGAAACGGATAGCGCTGTCCTCCGAGTGTGTTACTCCGCCCCCAACGGCGCGTGAGCGAGCAGTTCGCAAAGATGGGGTTCGGAGGAAACGCGTGATAGTCTTCGGCCGTCAAAAAAAAAAAAAAAAGTCTTCGGCCGTCCCGACTGAGTGGTAGTAGTAGCCTTAATGTGAGAGCGCCCCCTGTTGATGGGGAGGATTTGGACACGCGTAAAATTGGTGAGAAAATCTGGGGGTAAATAAATAAATAAAAATGCATTATATTATATAATTTATATTACACAAACTTCAGAAGGTAGGGATGGGAATAACCAGAGACTATTAGTTGTGTGTGAATTTATATGTATAAATATAAATTTATAATTATTTTTAAAAAATGTATATACATTTTTTACACTCAAATGCAAACGTGTATGAATGACAAACCTTGGAGTCACTGTGGCGATACGAGTTGCCACATGAAAGAAAAAAAAATTAAGAATAAATTTGATGATTTCAGCAAATAGCTGATACTAAGCTAACTACTACACAGTCTGACTTAATAAAAAAAAATCCTGTAGCAGAACAAAGGAAACTAAAAGCTTCCTGCAGTTCCCTGAAGTTATATTAGATAGAAGATAATATTTTCAAATATGAAGCAACACTGTAGATTATTAGCTGAAGGAAGCTCATCAGACCATTATTGAGCCCCTTAAGGGACATAGGAAGAAAAAAAAAGCACATGAGAGAAAAATACACAGGAAAGGAAAAATGGGGGAAAAAAATCTTTCTGGGTGGCCGAGATGGGTATGAAAGAGAGAGTATGTCTGGGTCAATGTACGAAGAGTCATAAACCAAAGCAACCGCTTTGAATGGTTTCATTTACAGGAAAAACCAAGCACTAATGGTTCAGCACAGGTTGTGCAGACGGGTCTGAAAATAACTCTGGGTCGATCAGCTTTTCCATGTAGATCAGTCTAGAAGAGCTCTCACTGATCACAAACGGTGGCTCAATTCATTTCAAAGTAAAAAGCAATGCATGAGCCTAACGCAGTCTTTGATTGACAGGTGAAAAGTTGATGAAGCTGGGAGAGGAGGACGAGCAGGGCTGGTGCAAAGGGCAGCTGGAAAGCGGCGAGGTGGGCCTCTACCCTGCTAACTACGTCCAAATCATCGGCTCCTGATGTCCTAACAAGACCCACTACTTCCTCTATCATCACTGAACTGATCACACTGAACTGTGCCAGCTGGGCACTGAGCCTGACGCTCTGGAGGCCCTGCTAGCCATCACTACATTTACAGGAACCACAAAGAGAAAAAACTTTATATAAATTGTTGAGAAATTTAGGATCATGGTGCCATGGCCTAATTCATGGCTTTGTGAAAGACTATATAGGTACAGTGCCTTTTTTTCCAGAAGAATGGACAGAAATAAAGCTGAAGAGTTAAAAGCACTATCACTACACTCACCATGCTTGTTACAGCCTCTTTCGCTTTTCTAAAGGGATAAATGTATTTGCTTTTCTGATGTATCCTGGGGCTGCGTCTACACTATGGGAGATCGGTTTACTCTGGTTTGTACACCCTGTACTTGAGAATTTCAGATATATCAGAAATCATTACAAGTATTTATTTCAAGCAGATCAAGTTGACTTTTTGTTTAGTTTTTTTCCATGTACATATATATAATATATTTTCTTTAACAGCTTTAGTACTTGGAGGACAACAGGGCTGCACATAAGACATCGYTAGACATCGCTGTAGGATTCCTGAAAGTATTGGCGTTGGTTTTCTAACCTTTCTTTGTTAAACATGAACGCTTGGTTTTGTAGAATATTCTGGATTTGTATAATGTGAGACCGTTAAGGATCAAAACGGGCTCTGTAAGACCAGATAATTCTGACAGATCCTAAAGGAATTTCTATTTTTTGAAGCAGAGGATGCATAAATCGAATAGATCTTTTAGTTGTATTTTTAATTTTTTGTTTTTAATTAAAAGCACCATTAAAGACTCAGACCAATGACTTATTTGAGGTTATCTGAGCAGCGCATGTTTGTGTGTGTATATCTCTGTTTGCTTGTCTGTACAGACTGTGTGAGTGTCGGACGATATAAAAGTGATCCTGGTTTCCGCATCTGTGACTGACACCTAACTGTAAACCTTTATCTACTGTATCAACCTGTACTAATCAGTGTAAAAAAAAAATCCAAATAAACACAGATGAGCTGGTTATTTATTGTGTTATTCTGTTGTCACTAAGGAGCTCTCTGAGAGAATTCCATCATAGCGTAAAAGGTCCTAGCTGGGAGTCCTAGATTAAAAGTGATTTAGGAAACTTCTCAGAGCGACTCTGAGTAAGGAAAGTACAAAAACCCGTTATCTTAGTGAGGAGGTGTGGCTGACCCTGTTGCTAGGGATGATGCAGCAATTCAAGTACTGTGATTGGTCCATAAAAAATCTGTATAGGTCTTTAAACGTGCTCTTTGTGAAAATAGAATATATGATAATGGCACAGACAGTGAAATCATAAATGACTACAGGCTACTTTATGCAAAGTTTCTGTTATGGGCGAAATATCAAAGTTAATTAAAACAGCCGAATGTTGAAAATGTGTCTACTTTTGAAGCAACCAAGTTCCACACAGTAGTTACTATAAGTTCTTACATTTATTTACTGTACTGATTTCATTACTTGTAATCCATTTCAGACTGATGGGCGCAAATTGGCTCAACTTTTGCAAATTGACACGATTGCAAGACTTAAATGGAAGGAAGTAAAAACAAGAAAATCAAATTGGACAGAAGAGCACTTTTACATTTAGTGTTTGGAGAATATTTCTTCTTTCTGCCATTTTGTCCTCTGCTATAGAAACTCTTGAGTCAATTTTTACCTTAGGAGCCGTTTTTATCTTCACTAAGATTTAGTCCTAAATTTAAGGAGAAATTCTAAGAAAGTATCATAATTCTAAGAATTCTCATAGAATTTCGTCACTAGGAGCAACTTTTAGGCTTAAGAACCTTTGTGAATACGGGCTCAGGTCTAAGGTTCTCATTGATGCTCTTGTGGCTGAACACGGATCCCCACAGGGGATTCTTTTTATTTTGTATTTTAATACATTAATACATTAGCTTTCTCTCAACCAAACACCTTAATCTTCACTTGACTTTTTTCCTCATCATTTAAGATTGCATATGAAAACACTCACTTATTTATCACCTGGAGCCTATACCAGAAGACTTGGGACGGGGTAAACCCTGAACAGGGTGCCAATCTATCACCGGCACACATTTATCATTTACACACTACAGGCAATCCAGGTAGACCGATTAGTCTAATCTGTATGTCTTTGGACTGTTGAAGAAAACCCACCAAGCACGGGGAGAACATGCAAACTCCATGCACACGGATACCAAGGCGGGAAGCGAACCCAGACCGGAACCTCATCTCTCAGGTAAAGTTCTAGGCACCCCCTAATGGGATTTCAACAAATTCTTTTAGTCCTACAAATGTAACTTTAATGCAATTTTGCCCTGTGTTAATATTTGTGGGGGGGTTTGTGTGTATGTTACATTATAATATGTTTGTGTTGAAATCATATTAATCGGGGGTTAATAGTTTTCTGTTATATTTAATTGATCAGTACAAAACTATGATTATACTGTATAATAACTGGTCATATTAGCCACACCTTAGCATTCTGTTAAAGAGGGAGATCTGTATGTTGTTGCATGTATAGTCCATTAATAAGGTTTTTATTTTCTACATGATCTTTCAAGGCACACCCTACTAATGTAACTTTAATTTCATTTTGCTTACAACATTACATTATTGTACGTATGGGAATCAAACTCAGAAAAATATTCATATTTTGTGAGATATTGAATCTTGAATTTCATTAGCTGTAAGTCATAATCATCAAAATAAAAAAAATAAAAAATATTTATGTATAAATATATCTATATGATATATGATCTGTAATTAATTTAACATGTACAGACCCGACTGTGTTCTGGTCCAGAACACAACAAGCAACACTTTTGTGTTGGTACATGATGTACTGTACGTGTACCTAGTAACACAATAATAGGTGTACGCCCCGAAGATTTTAAAGTTTGCTTAATGAGTGTAATTACGTATTACAGTCCTTGTAATTTGCAACACATTAAGTGTTAACATGTTACAAATATGATTATAATACCTTTCCACAATTATTTAAAAAATTGACTCGTTTTAAAGAAGCTATTAAGTTTAATAGGAATCTCCTGATAAAGAATCAGATTTATAATTTGACAGCCCAGTTGGGGTTGATGTGGCGCTGAAATATACATTCACGTGTATAATGTACGACCACGTCAAGGGGCAATTTACATGAACAAATCCATTTACCTGCATGTTTCTTGGAGGTAGGGGGCAGCCTGGGAAGCTTTTTCAAACACAGGGATAAAGTGAAACACTGCCGGGACATTACTCTGAGCTTGGGATCTACTGTAACTGAAAATCTTAAAAGTGAAATTTTTTTTTTAGGAAAAAAAAAAGATTTGAGGTTTCAGACTATGGTGAAAATATGTACTCATTTTATTTACATGCCATACTGTATATAAGTAAAAATTTCATTCTTTTGGAACAATACTGGAAATTTCAAATCTATTGTCACAATTTCTAATTCACAGAGTGAGCTGATAACATTTTAAGGTAATTATTTATGTTAAATGTTTTTATTATATTATAATTTCAGCCTAATTCATAATGTCCCATTGGGGGGAAAAATAATAAAAGTACCCTTTTTGTAAGCAGCATGGATTCACAGCTTACCGACCAGCACAACACACACACATCCCTGCCTTCTTGAGCAAAGATTTATGTCTGATTGAAGTTTCCAAGCATCCCAAAGAAAAATACAAGAAATGTAAATTAAAGGTCAAAGTGTTTTTAGCATTACATTTGTCTTAGGGAACTGCAAGACAAATGCGATGAAAAACCGCTAATATGTGTACAAACGTTCAAAAGGAATGAACATGAAAAACAGATGGAACGGACTTTAAGGCATATTAGCATTGTGGAGCTCTTTCTGCACAACATCAGCCGTGTAGTTGAGGTTGCAGTCTCGGAGGGCCCCGATCAGGTCGGCCACTTTGGCCTCCGCTTTGCGCATCTTCTTCCACTCTTTAAACAGTTCTCTCACTTGTTCCTCCAGTTTGCGAGGGTGTTTCTCTTGTATGCCTTCCAGCTTGGCCTCAGTGACTCCCAGTTTGCGTCCATATCGAAGCCAGTTCCTTCCCAGCTCCTTAACGATCACTTCTATCGCACAGTTGATTTTTGCTAGAAAAAAAGACAAAATTCAATAAAAATTGCAGGATCCTGTCAAAATTATTAAAGTAACCTAAAAAAAGTTTCTTAGTTTATTTATTTAATCACCAATATTACCAAGTACAACAAAGACACTGCTGAGAAAGGCTTTTTCAGTTCTAAAGTCCATTTATATTGAACCTGATTGGTCAGAAAGCACTGATTAATTGCCATGCATTGATAAATGCTAGTGGCGGCAGAGTGGCGTAGTGGTTAGCACTGTCACTTTGCACCTCCTGGGTCCGGTTTGTGTGCGTGTACTCCTCATGCTTGGTGGGTTTTCTTTGGTACTCCGGTTATCTTCCAAATTTGGTGTTCCCCACATTGCCTGTAGTGTGTGTGAATGTGTGTGCCCTAAGCCTCCTGGGATGGGCTCCAGGCCCCCTGCGACCCAGCATACAGGATGAAGCATCATAGACAATGAGTGAGTAAGTGTTAAATGTTAAACTTTATCTGCATGTYTTTGGACTGTGGGAGGAAACCATAGAACCCAGAGGAAATCCACCAAGCACGGGAAGAACATGCAAACTCCATGCACACAGACCATACACGGGAATTGAACACAGGACCCGGCGGTGCAAGGTGACAACACTAAGCATTAAGCCACCATGCTGCTGCTGATAGTTGTGCCACTAACCAAAACAAAAAACAGATGCTGCAGTGCTTTTTTCCTTAATTCTGATGGATCAGGTCACCTCCTCATCTGTAAAAACAGATCAGCTTCCAAAGCATCAACTCTCTTTCCAATATCAGCGTCAACTCAACACTATTGCGTTTTCAAACTAATAACTAACTAATTAACTAGCTGAACCGAGTCTCTGCCGTAACACGGCACAACTACCCTACGTTCAAAACTTTAAGTCMAAGATTTCATGTCTTCACTACTCCATTTACTTCAACAGAACTTCAGGACAGAGGATTGTCCACTTTTTCAGTAAAATRTCAACCGGCAGTTTTTTTTCTTTCACTTTAAAAGATGGAAAGAAAATAGAGGACAGTAAAGAAACAACTGTTTATAGCCGCTGTATCATACAGTACGTCATAACAGGATCTAACTTATTTCCATGGACTTTCTGCAATATTAAACAGAATAAAACATATGGCAGCATTATTTAATAAATTACATATGCAGGGATTTGGACAACAAAAACTAAAAAAATCATTGTTGATTTTTTGGTTTAGAGATGTTTATTTATACTTTAATAGGAGCACGCCTGAGTATAAGAAGTGTGTAATGGTGCTTTTTACACAGGTAAGGCTTCAGGACAAATTGGCACACTGCATTTTTTTAAGAGAGAGAGAGAGAGAGAGAGAGACTGAGGGAATGATTGTTTAAATGAAAACAGGTACTAACTTGCCTTGACATGGAAGTACGACAACATTAAATCTACCTATACACCTTTAATATATGTGACAAGTCATTTCTTAATAAATCAAGCGCTGCACTTGTGGACAGATCTCTGTAGTATAAGTGGAATAACACACTTCAGGCCATGTTGTTATGCAGTACAAAACTCATTCGGMCAGTATAGTGCGTTATTCTTTACCTGTAGCTGTCCACAATCTCCACAAACTGCGTCTCAGTGTGGTATGGCAGCTGCACTGCTTCAAGCTATAAAGCKCTTGTGAAACATCCCAAAAGATCCCTGGCAMTCAGCTACGTACCATTTACAAGAAACCCTGCCAGCAAAGAGCGAGAGGCATTATCAAAGATTCCTCWTACCCCAATCATGGACAATTTACTCTTTTACCCAGGTAATACAGGTGCCTCAGCGCCAGCACAAACAGATCTGTGACTGTTACTGCACTGAACAGCTGATCATGGCATGATCTACACTWCTACATGTTCAGTTTATAATGCACGGCTTCATCCACTCATGTTTATCAATGCACTACTGTACTTTCCACAAAATCTACTTTAAAAAAACATCCTTCTTAATTTGTAAATACTGTATGCATAAATGTTTTTATTTTTTACCAGAAAAAAAGAAACAAATACAATTTCATGTCCTTTTATCAGAGAACCTGGAGGAAACCCACCAAGCACTGAGAAAACAAGCAAGCAAACTCCATGCACACAGACSCGACATGAGAATCGAACACAGGACCTGGCTGTGCAAGGTGACAGCGTTAAGCACTATGTAGTGTCTCTATCTTTTATGTAGTGTCTGTATCTTTTTTTAAATTCAAACATTTCAACGATCTTAACTGTCATTCAGATGAAACTTAGATTTCACATGYAAAGACATAAACCTGAAAAGTGTATTATTCTAAAACGCAAAATTGTTAAGATTTTGCAACATGAGTTTGACATAGTTACAGACAATACAGATTTTTTGCTTTTTATGCTTTTACCAAAACCAATTTAAGCTTTTTTTTTTTTACTGTTCATATGCTTCTAGAAGCTTACACCAATTTTAGTATCAATACTTTGAAGTGAGMCAGTATAATGCTGAATGGACAATTTTGGGGCACATATGAAATAAAAATGCTAAATGTTTAGGAACGCAGGATTGGTCACTTCCATGTTGTGTAAACTTCAGAAGTAGCTTCTTTGGCAAACACATGTTCTGTATTATATGTACACCATAAAACTTTTTTCCCCTTCAAATCAGCACCTATACTTTGTTTTGGCAAATATTGTGTTTATACAGTATGTGCAGGTTATCTTCTGGACTTATCCACTGCTATCCAGTGGCTGCACGGTTATACTGTATATTACTATACAAKTACTATACATACTGTACCATATCCGTACTACATATCCTTACTACATACTTCTGTACATTACTCACTCTCAGTCCTGTATAGATACACCACACCCTCAGTTACAGTACAACTTTGTTATTTATGGTAAATATGCCACGTTTGGTATTTATAGTTAGATGTTAACTACATTTCATRGGCTTTGTACATGTATTTTGCACATTGACAATAAAATTTAAACTMCTGTAACCTAACATAACCAAAAACTCCTTGGCTCTGAGCTATAGGCGTCTTTTCCGGCTACTAGGCTGTGCAGGTGGTGTTCACCCTAAAMGTCGCCGTGTTGCAATGAAGTGGACGGATTACAAACCTAGTTCCGCTTCGTCCGGTAAATCCGCAGGGATGGCTTGTCCTTCGTAAATGTCGATTCTTTCCACCAAAGCTTGTTGGCCAATGTTAGTGAGGAGCACCCTTAAAAGTTCAGTGTTGTTAGACGCGATCTCAGCTCTTTCGATCAGACACTCAAACAGCTGTATGCCGCTAGTGATCTCCTCACTTTTCTTCTTCCCAATAATTTCTTTACACAGAAATTTAAGCTTTCCTAAGTTCTCCTGGCCAAGTCTTTCGGATATATCCAACAGCATAACTTTAAACCTATCCATTCTKTGTCTGTGTGTGTGTGTGCAGTTAAGATAAAAMGATTACGCAACTTCTAAAGTCGTCTTTACCTATCTCTCACACACACACACCGGGCATTTCCGCTTTCGCTTTATGTGGTGGATTCAGAAGTTCTCTAATCATACGCTAGGACATCAAAAACGTTCCCCCTTTAGCTCAGAAAGCATTATCGATAGAGTATCTCTTCTGACAGCGTCATAAACGTGTAAACCGGAAGTCTGGTGTTCAGGTTGTCAAAAATGAAACTTGAGAACAAGTGTAGAGTAAGTTTCCGGTAAATTGCTCCACCTCATTTCAGGCAAGCCTTGCTTTCCRCGAAMATTTCCGAAAATTTCCGAAAGGCGGGTTAAGTCACGTGACTAGGGTTCCCCCCCCTCCCCCAACGTTCTGTCAAGTGACTGAAACTGAACCGAAATAAAGACGGAGGCAAACACTTCAGATCATGTATAGAACAGTGATGGGAAGTTTGGATGACTCGGTTCWTTGAATCTCATTCATCAAAACGAACGAATCTTTTTATTTTATTTTAGTCATTTAGTCAATTTCTTTTCTTTTCATTGATCAGAAATAAAATAAAATGCTACATTTTTAATTAACAGCCCACCAACACGTCTATATACAAAATTTTGGCTATAGTTCTAGTGATTAAATTATTTCAATATAGCTAAGGACATATGATTGACAGACTGAATGAGCAGCTCACCTCTCATATCTTCTGGTCCCAATTGTTTATTCTTTTGTCACGTGACTCTCATAGACGCTATGCAGTGCATTACACAGGAAACAGAATTGAGCGGTTCTTCTTATGAGTCTTCTCGTCTCTTACAAGTCATTCTTTCTTTTGAATCTATAGCATTGCATAGCGTCTATGGAAGTAACGCGACAAAAAAAAACGAATGACTCGGACTAGGTAACTCAAAGGTACCTACTCATTTTTGTTTCCTGCACATGACCCACAGTACAGAGGTTTTGCCATGCTTTGCGCATACGTTGCCCAGTCGAAAATTAACGAATCACTCTCTGAGACTACTCGTTCTTCTGAGTCATGTTAAAGACTCGCTTAAAAAGAAAGGATCGTTCATGAACTAGTATAGAAGAAAAATCAAACTGGAGTGGCATACTTTATGCACTTCCAGGTTCCTGTTTCAATTCCTGCCTTGGTGTCTCTGTGCATGGAGTTTGCATGTTCTCCCCGTGCTTAGTGGGTTTCCTCTGGGTACTGCCGGTTCCTCCCACAGTCCAAAAACATGCAGATCAGGCTGAGTGGCATTCCCAAATTGCTTGTAGTATGTGTAAGAGCATGTGAGTGTGTGGTGTGTAGTAAAATGTGGTTGCAAATAAAATGAAGAAGGAAGATTTTTCAGAAGGTGGATATTGGATAGGTGCATTGTAGACAGAAAGTGTCAGTGCTGTATTGCATTTGTCAACGTGCCATGATTTGCTGAAAAAAGTTATTTTTCAGTCTGTTTGATGGGAGAAAAGTGAATGACCTCTGAAAGGTCACTTTGATAATCTCTCTCACCATTTGTAGACAGTGTTTCTTTTAATGTTCTCCAAGGTAGATGATTATTTGGGAGCTACATTGGTAAAAACGTTTCCAGTATCTTAGAGCATACAGTAGGTTGGACTTTTTAAACCACCGACCTTCTGTTCAGGAACCCAACATAACCTACTGAACTATACCCCTGCCCCTATTTAGCTCCTTTTATACTTTTRTTTTAAAAGAGAATCTTTAGAGAATGTGATCAGAGCACACCATAACTCTTTTATTTATTCATGTTTGAACATTCAAAAAACACAAAATACAATTCAGAGGATTTATAGCAAGTTTATTAGATGGTAACAGATCTGCATTGTTGCCATATTAAAGAAGCCTAGTTCTAAGCCTAGTTTTACAGACATCATTCATTCCTTTCTCTCAGAGGAGAAGCTATTGTGGACATTCAGTACATTATTTTTGTAAAGTAACAGTCCTTAAATGGTCCTTGATGTAGTTTAGATATTTTTTCTACGTCAGTAACAAAATGAAAAAAAAAGGTGCTTCGAGCAAATCAGTATCGTTCCTTTAACTTTGAGCAAATGCAGAATGTGCTAATTTTATTGAGATGACTTCAAATGAAAACTGTATCAAACTTGAATACATGTCTAAAAGTGCAAGTTTTACAAGACATAGCAATACACATGCAATTTTAACAGTCAAGACAGGAGATGAGACTTAAGACGTGTGTATAGTACCGAAGAGTCAAGCATCAGTAAATATCTCTGAATCAAACCATTTGAGACTTGATCCCACCCAGTCAGACAAAGTACAAAGCAGGATCTTTCAAAAAAGCAACAAACACTTTGCATTGTTAAGGCCTCGAGCTGCAAATTTAGTGTCAACTATGTTCTACCACAAAAAAAAAACATAATAGTTATACAGAAGATATTTATTTAAAAAGACAGCAGACACATTTTCAGCAGTACAAAAACATTCATGCACGTAATTATTTGTTTTAATGCCTAGTCTAGTATACCCCTTGAAAGAGATTAGGTATTTTACTACTGAAATGTATTAAAACGACAAAAAAAAAAACTCTTTTTAATGCACTGCAGCCATTTACTGTATAATATATTTCAAGTTTGCTGTCAAGAGTGTAAATTAGTTATTTATTCCTGTTAGTCAGAATCAGTCAGTAATGTTTTACACTGAATATTAAAAGGCCAGGATGTTTTTTCCTTTTTCATTTCCCAGCACTATATAACAATGCACAGTTTAGTTCCCACTCCTTGTTCCAGAACTGTGACTTTCCCAGACATGACTTTGCACATAATAGACTGAATTAAACATTTATTTATGATGACATTAAACAGCTGTGAACAGATTTGAATGCCATTATTAGGACATGCTAATTTTTCTTAGAATGTCTTAAAAAAAGAGTTGAAGTATGGTTAAATTAAAATCGATATAAAACCAATGAAAAAAAGAGCATTCCAGTAAAGGAGACAGACATCAACAATGACTACATAGAATTCTTCTCATGACACACAAACAGTAAATTAGTAAAAACGCTAACAATTTGCATATTAATAAAAACTAACAAACCAACCAAGAAATGTCTCTGCATTTCATTTACTCAGTTTACAAAGTAACCTAGACAACAGAAAAAGCTAAGCTGCAAGGTATATGGCAGTCTTGGGGCGTCTCTTGTGATCATAATCAGGCAGTCTTGTACTGTACTTTCCTATGGCTCCAGTCAGCGAGCTGCACTGCTACTGTGTCATTTTGCCCTAAACCTTTGTAACTTTTAGACTTTCTCACAAGCTGACTCATAATGATTCGTGCAAACTTCTGATGTGCTGTAGGGATAGATGCATTCTCCTTCCCCATTTGGGCAAATCTACTAGTGGTTGTTGATTTGTATATCCGCAGGTGCTGAAGAGCGTACCGGGGGACTGGTGTTGCTCCTTCGCTTGCCCTTAAGCCTCTTTCCATGTTCCTCCTTCATAAAGAGCTCCACTATGAGGTTCTTTTCCTTGTGCATTTGCAAGCTGATGTCTTTCGGGATGTCTGGGATTAGCCAGTCCACAAAGTCACTCATTAGCATCACCACATTCTGTGAACAACAACAACAACAAAAAAAAAACAAGTTCAGAACTCAGCTGGAAAAACATGCTCTTGACATTTAAAAAAAAAGAAAGAAAGAAAAAAAAAAGGGGTCCGAACCCTTTTTCAATCACCTGAAAAACGATGACAAATGCCAGCCGTGCTGCCAGGATATTCCAGAATTCTCTTGACAGTTGATAGGGGGTATCTGACCATGGGGAATCTCTGTAATCTTTATACCTGAAGACAGTATTTAAATGATTAAGATCAGAATAAATTTGCTGCGTGTTAGAAATGAATTATATAACACCCATACTTGTACTCTGAGACTGTGCAGATGGTCTCACAGCTGCTATGTAACATAAGGTTCACAGAGTGCCATCAAGAGCCTGAATATTTATTCATTTTAGGTTATTATTCATTTATTCCTTCCTTTTCTACTCAATGAAACATGGAACAATATTATCAAATTATATGCATTTTTCTTATAATTTATTTTATGTAAAAATATTTTATTCTCCTTCGATATTTTATATCAAATAGACATTTTCTTAAAAAGTTAAAAAGGCTGTAGCAGTGTGGGAGATGATTCTGTTTAACGACAATGCAACGTCATATTTCTGAGAAATCCTCAAAAGGAGGCCAAAGCGAGTGTCATTAGAGAGCTTCCTTGTCAAAGTCACGCAAAAAAGACGAAGATTCCAGTAACCAGATAGAGTTCCTGTCAGAGGGAAGTGATTCAGTTAGTGTGTGTGTGTGTGTGTGTGTGTGTGTGTGAAAATCTCCTACACAGTAGCCCCCCCTGCTCTTGTTTCTTCTCTTGTCTAACACCAGCCACGATTCTTTTTAAAGGTTAATTAGTTTTATTTTTACTTTATATTTTGTGTTCTTATAAATTATTTTTATATGGAAATTTTACGTTATTGGAACGAATCATCAGAGTTTCCATTATTTCTTATTTGCTTTAATATACGAGTGCTTTAATATACAAGCAGACACCCGGAACAACTTATGCTCTCCATCAAGTATTCATCATACTAGTCCCTGTGTACTTATATGTGATGAAATAGAACAAACGCATTAATACGTGACTGTGATTTAAAGCACAACTACTACTACTATTGTCAGAGCTGCTCTTATAGGAGATTCAATCAACCCTGACCAATCAGAATCAGAATCCTGAACTCAGCAGCAGTCAGAATATCATCAACTGCTATTTGTGGTAGAAAATAAAAATAGATAATAAAAAGAGCAATACTGTGCAATACTGAAATACAGCAGGAAAGGTTGTCATTGGTGAACTGAACCATTTCTGCCAGCACCTGCAAATTTCCACTTTTTGGCCCAGAAACACCGACTTCTCTGGCCCTGTATTTTGCTGAAAGTCGGTGACGTTGAAATAGGAGAGGGAGTGGTTGATGAAGCCGTGCAGTGTTCCGTCAGGACTGTAGACATATTGATAAACCAGTCGAGGGATAAAATCCGACGTGAAGGAGATCACAAACGCCTGAGAAGAAACAACGGTGAGAGCAGTTGAAACGTGGAAAGAAAAAAAAAAGGCTATTTTTTCTGATTAGATACCACAAGGGACGAATAGCCAAATTTAATAACGTCTAGATTTGATTGGCTTACATTCACTATGACTGCCACTTTGCTCAGTCCTCTCAGAAGGTTGTACCAGATGCCTAGAGCGGAAAGAGAAATTTAATAGAACTTGACTACTTACTGTAATGCACGTTAGAAATGACACATGACTATAAGAGAATCACCACAAGGTGGGGTTCAAGTATAGCCACAGCTTTAGCTTAGCTTCAAACATACACTGATCAGCCATGAGATTAAAATGCGAAACCTTAAGCTGCCCAGTCTTGTGTGGTTCCCCTTGTACTGCTGATCTCTCAGACCCTTTTTCTTGCTTTATGTGATTTATGATAAAAGGCTTAGAGCAGACAAGATGAAGCTTTGTCTCAGACCCAGAAAAAAAGACCTAGCAACAATTATGCACCACGCTCTCTCTCGTCTGCGACATTTCACCCGCAATCTTGTGTTGACACTCAACTATTCTCTTCAGACCATATTTACAGTAAAGAAATCCTACCTTCGTGTTACTCAGCTGAAGAAAAAACGAGGAATGGCAATATGCAGATTTAATCATGTAAATATAAAGATATATGAAGATATAAAGATATACCGATATCTTTAGCCCTTGCCGCGATGGGACGTCTGTACTCGCTGACAAACTTCTTGGCGTCCAGACGGATCTCGAAAACGTTGTTCAGGAGCGCAAACAGAGGAGCCAGAGGGAAGGAGGCCACGAACAAGGTCACCATTCCAAACTGGATCACTAGATGATGAAGACAAAACMTCAACATAAATGATTCCGGTGAATAAAAGCTCACAAAAATATCCAGAATTTGACATTAAAGCAAGTGCAGATCAAAATGTTACAWGGCCAAGTCTACAGATCACCACAACAATTCAGATGCAACTTGAAATCTGCTGGCAGCAGCATTTGCTCGCCTGAGTGTTTCTTTTTTTTTTTTTTTTTACAACTAAAGCTTGTAATCTCGCACCTCTCCGCAGGACCCACAATACCGGTCTCTTAGCAGAAGGCCAGCCCACGCTGCAGCATAGATAGCGAAATAAGCGAGAACGAGGCTTGGATTCTACAAACCTTGCTTTTCCAGAGCTATTAGTAAGCTGGTATTTTCTGTCTGGGTTAGATAATCATCCGAATCCACTCAGATGTAAAGGACAACTGAGGACAGACTGAAGAGATTATGTGCTGTACAGACACTGACTCAATAGCCTTGAGTCATTCCAGCCTGTGTTTCTAATAATAATAATTAATATAAAAATCTACATCCCCTCCACCATGTCCACCAAAACCAAATATATTTAGACTCGGATGGACATAGTAAAGCAACGAATAATAAAAATAAGGTTTGGGGGAAAAAAAATCAATAGAATGCTATTGTCCATATTGCAGTTGTTTCTTGTCTCTATGTGCATGTGTGTGTGTGCGTGTGTAGGTGGGTGTATAGTGACTCACTCATCTCCATATACTCTGGATTAAGGCCAACATAAGGGGTGAGGAAGTGGTCTTTCTCATGTCGGGCCAGGGTTTTGAGAAACTGCTCTTCTTGTTTCGAATCTCTTTTCGTCTTACACCGGCGAAACAGTTTCTTCAGTTTCCTAAAATGGAAATGTACAGATAATTGATTGTTTGACATAAATGGGTACATACATTTCCATTTCATTATGTAAGGAATAAAAAAAAAAAAAACATGGACTGCTGTTATGAAAATAGATACAAAGTGAATAAGGTAGAGTTGAATTTCTGTTTTCCATCTTAAAGTTGATTATTTTCCTTTAACTGCAAAAGTGTTGCATTCTTCTTGTGACATAGATTATTTTCAATTATTACAAGGTGTTACAATTAGGGCGGCACGGTGGTGTAGTGGTTAGCACTAAGGGTCTGGGTTCGATTCCTGGCCAGGTTCGATTCCCATCTCTACAGTATGTGCATGGAGGTTGCATGTTCTCCCCATGCTTGGTGTTTTTCCTCCGAGGACTCCGGTTTCCTCCCACAGTCCAAAGTCATGCAGATTAGGATAATTGGCATTCCCAAATTGGCCGTAGTGTGTGAATGATCGTGTGTATATGTCCAGGATGTACCCCGCCTTGTGCCCTAAGTCTCCTGGGATAGGCTCCAGGCCCCCATGACCCTGAATACAGGATTAAGCGGTATAGATGATAAGTGAGAGTGTTACAGTAAACTCCACCATATCAACGATGCTACATTTCAATAGTGCATTAACATGAGTCCAGTAATATAGATCTGTGTTTTGTTTAGCTGGCAAAACTACTTTCAGAGCTTACTCTTACAGAAAATGAATACGTTTGAATGAATGTTTGCATGATATATTCATTGACGTTGGGCTGAGAGCGTACTGTACATGCACACGTTTGTGTATACTCACGGAATGCCGATCTCAAACAGATTGTTCTGGATAAGCTGCTTGCCAAGCATGGTGATGCACAGCTGAATGCACAGCTCCATCAGACAGCCAGCGTGAGCACACTACAGCAGGTGCAAAAAACAGGCAAATCACAGTCGTTTTTAGTAACATTAACCCTCATTTTAAAAGGTTCAACAGAAATAATGGTAAAATCTACAAAAAATGCAAAAAGCTTGTAAACACATACCTCCTCCATTCGGTAATTCCCAACAACATAGTAATAGTTGCCTGGTCGGCCAATGAGCCTGTAGGTATTGCACATATAGTGAAAGTTAGAAATGTTTACCAGTTATCACGCTAATGCAGACTAACCAACTTCAGAAACAAAAGGAAATTATATATATATTTCACTGTACCTTTTGGATTTTACATCCATCTAGGAACCTCTGTAGTCCAACTAGGAACCATGGAGGCCAATGATGATTACCACTGTATTTTTTTCCATTTTTACGACTGTAACATGACCTCCATTCAACATTCACACACGCATTCACACACTACAGGCAATTTGGGAACGCTGATTAACCTAATCTGCATGTCTTTGGACTGTAGTTGGAAATCACCGTACCCGGAGGAAACCCACAAAGCACAGGGAGAAGATGCAAACTCCATGCACACAGACCGGAATCGAACCCAGACCCCGGAGATGCAAGGCAAGACTGCTAACCACTAAGCCACTGTGCCATTTTGGAAATTGTTCTTAAACAAACTGGGCCAGAACCACCAGACTGTCCCACAGCCTCTTTCCTACCGCTGTGAGGCTGCTGAATGATTAGAATACCTCCCTCTCGGACCTTGCGCCCATTTATTTATTTATTCTTTATTCTTTACACTTCATTACAATAACTGTGAACTGGACTTTGCATTGATGCAGAACACATAATACATACATACACATAAGATCGTGGTTTGACCCCCCCACCCCCCTCTCCTTCTATAATATATATCCTTTATATCTTACCTCACATAGCCGTTATGGTTATTACTTTACTGCACTATGGTTGCACTTTATTACTTGCCGGGAGATGTTGCCAAATGATATCTCGTTGTTATCTATACTTGTTATGTTTAACAATGACAATAAATTGAAATTGAATTGAATTGACAATTTGTATTATCTGGTGTGTGTGAACTCTTATCTTATGATTTCGATGGTCTGTATCTAGAGCTTTAAATCATGGGTAGACGATTCGATTTTTTTTTTCATTGTGATTTTTAATGTCTGATTTGTTTGAAGCAGATATATTTAAAAGGTTTTGAAATGTTAAGTAGCATTGAAACTATTTAATGAACATTTAAATGGTGTGTGGCGGCACGGTGGCTTAGTGGTTAGCACTGTTGCCTTGCATCTCCTGGATGGGTGGAATTTGCATGTTCTCCCTGTGCTTGGTGGTTTTCCTCCACGTTCTCTGGTTTCCTTCCACAGGCCAAAAACATACAGATTAGACTAATTGGCGTTCTCAAATTGCCCATAGTGTGTGAATGAGTGTGTGAATGTTGACCGGAGGTCGTACAATTAAATACAATGGTCCTCATTGGCTTTCAGTGGTTACAACTGGCCTCCATGGTCCCTAGTTGAACAACACAGGTTCCTAGATGGATGGATGGAAGGAAACGCTGTGCAACTTGTATTGCCGAGGATTTAAATGTCATGTCTCATACAACGTGACACGTTTTTTTTTTTCCTAGTCCAGTAATTGGCAGTATTCCACTAACTGCCCATAAACTCAAATGACAACGACATCCCAAATACTATAGCTTAGTTACTTATGCAAATAAGTTATTTTTCTAATGTTAGCCAGGCCAAACATACACAGACAGAGTCACTTCCACCTCAGTGAGGTGAAATCATTCCTTATTTACCAGGAGAGAAAGTACGGCTTCATCTTTCAAGTGAGAAAGCCGAATTGAGCTGCGTGGAACCAGCTAAAACACGCATGTGGTTTGGAGGTTGTTCAAAACACCTACGCAAGCCTTGTCAGTCATTCCAGAGACTGTGATTGACTCATCATCGCTTTTTGTGGGGGTATAAAAGATGACAAAAAAAGGCATATTTTTAGAGATAATTCATATACGTGTATGCTGATTTAAAAATGTAACATTCAAACGCAAAATGCATGAAGGTTGGCACGTCTGCATGAATAAACAGTGTGTATTGTTGATGGCTGCACAGCTTAACAGCACAATGCGTGGTTACTGTATGTCGAAAAAATACATACTGTATTACTATAATTAAAATAATCTTAGCACTTGGATTTCTGATTAAATGCTGAGCTGACACGAGAAAATATCAGCAAATTCTCTGACCTGCCTCTGAAGAAAGCCAGGTAGACGATTGGAGTGAAGGCGTTGGCAAACTTCAGGACGAAAGCCTTAAAAATCAGCCTCTCCTCAAAGCTCGCGTCTGTTTTTGGCACCTCTGATGAATTTCAGATGAGATTAAGGTGAGATTAAAAACATTTTTTTTTCTGTTAATTGAGATTAAACAGGAGATTAAACGGTCACGCCCAAAGTGAGGGTCTAAAGCTCAAAAGTTTTGTAGTCATTAAAACTCTGACCTGACGGCATCAACAACAGGTTGGTTACTTGTTTTTTATGCTTCTTTTAAAAACAACCTTTAAGAAGATTTTTAAAAGATTGTACTTTTCATTTATTTCCATTCCAGTAATTAACCTACAGTATGTATTGCATTGAAGATGACATGAGGTGGAATGTTTTTCTTTCACCTCATATATCTGACTTTTACTTATTACCATTCTAAAGAAGTCTAAAGATTTTGTGCCGTTTTTCCAAACATCTCTACATTTCTCTATAATCCCCTATTTCTAAATTCATAATGCGAGTTATTATCTTGCAAGCTATTTTGAGCGATCAGTAATAAAGATGTAATTACTCTCAGTGAATATTTCCTCACTTGATTAAAATGGAACAATTTACTATCAGTAATTAAAGTCACAGTGTGATTTACTGTAAATTTGAGGCAGCTGTCTTTTACTTTTGTGAATCTTTCTTGCAGTTGAATTCCCACTCTTAATGCATATACACTCTTATACTTAAATACTTACTTGAGTAAAAAGCTTAACGGAATTTATTATATCACCGCAGGAAGAAGATCTCAAACCCACCCAGAGCTGTGAGCCAGCGTGCGACCATTCCATAGATCTCGTCCATGATGATGATGATGATGAGGTTGATGACAGCCGCCGTGGTTTTCACCGTCGCACGAATGTTTGAACGAAAGGAAGAGGAGGCGCTCATGTGTAGGGCTGTCGTGATAGAGATCCTGTACACGATCACTCCGAATACGATGACGAAGGTCAAGCAAATCTGTACAGTGCACATATTGATGGGTATAAACAGAGACTGCAAAACAGCTCTATATTACTATTGTATACTGTATACAGATTTATAGGGGGAACAAAAACAACCAGTTTGATATTGTATCATATGTTTAAATCCAGCAATATGCACATATACTGTATAAATAATAAAGTTAACAGTCCTAGTTAAAAGTATTAAGCCAACATTTGCCATTGATTATATTATTGTTCTCCAAGTGCACGTAAAAGATGTCACTAATTTAGCCTATCTGGCTGAAGAGTTGTGTGCCAATTAACTGAATTAAAAATAAATAAATAAATAAAACTGTCTGTTACAATGCTATTCAGCTGCTGGAACCATGACCTGGGTTGTTTAACCTCAATAGAACCCTACTGGACACAGGTGAGAAACGCAGCAGCAGTAAAGAAACCATCTTCTGTACATGATCTTCAATACAATTGAACAATTGATACAAGCGTACTGCAGGCATCTTTTTGACTCTGGATCTAGCTGGTTTTGTAGAATTAAGGCAACTTCATTGCACAAAGTAACAAATTATTCTTATGACCTTAATTTCATTATGTTAAACATTGGGGAATGCCATTAAAACATTCAATTTCATTCTGTCTCAACCACTCTATGTGTTAAGTGTGTTTAGACGAAAGGGAAGGGTTAACATACCAGAAAGAGCATCATGATGAGGATGGTCATGTAAGCTGGCATCCTGTCTTTGCATGTCAGTTTATGATGTCCATGCTAGAACAGAACAGAAATCACGCATGAGCTCTCATCAGATGTACTAAGCCTTCTCTCTCTCTCTCACTCTCACACTTACACAGACACACAGACACGAACACTTCGTTAGACTAAGTGAAGTTGGGCAAATTCAACAGAAGCTTTGTAGATTCCGGACTCCGGACTCACCATGCAGTCACCCTACAGTAATTTCTGCATAAAATCTAATTAGATCAACATTATCTGAGTGCACATGACGGGAAGACTTTCTGACCAGAAGAGAGCAGACAGTCAATAAAGAGAGCGGGACACACTTGTGGATATGCCACAATCAGTTTTGATTGCAGAGGGAAAGAAGGTAAGCCAATGCACTTAAAAAGAGTTAGAGGGAACAATGATTCAGGGTCCACAGAGCTCAACATCTGGAAGGTTGTCATTTACAATGTAAACACTGACAGAGTTGCACTGCCAGGATATTACTGTATGTTAATCCCTTTTTCATTCGAACACAGTATCATTTAATGTGTATGGTATTATATTCATTTTTCAGTGCAGTTTAGGCTTAACTTTAATTTTTAAGCTGAAGGTTTGAAAAATCTCTACATACCTGTTACAGTAAATCATTACGAGTGGCAAAAGAAACCCATTTTGCTTTAATAGTTCAATGCATTTACACAATTTTCTTATTGAAAGAAGAAACACACTTTTTGACATAAAAGCCATTCTTAGTAAAGACTACTACTACTACTACTAATTCAAAATTGAATTATTATTATTATTATTATTATTATTATTATTATTATTAACACATTCTGACATTCTCTATATAATCTCCTGTTACACTAATGCAGATAGAAAGTTTTCTCAGTATGCCGGAGCCATGATCGGACTGCCTGTTTCAAGTCTAAAACACTGGCCTCCCAGGAATTCCTTCACCGGCTCAAATATGTGGAAATGGCTTGGCGTGAGATCAGGGCTGTATAGAGGATGTGGCAGTAGCCTCCAGCCAAGTTTCTGCAACGTGCAAGAGGTGCGGTGGGTAATATGAGACAACGTGTTGTTCTGCGAAAAACTGATCAAACCAAGCTATTTTTTTCTGCAGTGGGCTCAGAACCACCTCAGACGGGTTTGTTATTCATACATTTTATGGCCACTCTTTAAAATCTTTCAAATATTTCAAAAAGAGTCTCATCACCATACTGTGCTTGATGTCTTCTGTAAATATCAATCGTTTTTTATGCCTTTGATCAAGTGAAATTTCATCACAAGTCCCGGTTTGACTTGAACGCCCTTTGTTTATTGAATATAATAGTATTATTAGTAATAGTAGTTGCAGTATTAGCAGTATTACCATTATTGACAAAGATGCTACTGTAGTACTCCCCCTCTGACCTTAACTCCCCTAAGATTGAAGAAAAATACTGTATATCCTACAATGAGTCATTTTGGTATGCTTAAATATTAACATTGTTGGGATCTCACCTTCAGACTTTCACACTGCATTTCTTTCTTCTGCCTCTTCTGGTTGACCTTGAACTCATACTCTGGCCGCGGCTGGCTCTGCAGACGACAGCACAATTCAGAACATGCATGAGGCTTTGATGCTCAGCTCATCCAAAGGAGTAACTGGTATAAGAGTCAAGTGCATGATGACAAAGTTGAAGGAGGAATTCTGCCAAAAGCGTTGTGTTAGCATTTAGTGAGCATGACACTAACATAAATGCATCCACTATACATTCAGTGCAGCTATTCTGGGTGGCATTCTCTGTGTGTTTTTAACGGTAAAGGTAACGGTGCAGTGCTCTGGGTGACAGATGATGGAAAGTGAGTGGGATTGGACCATGGCCGCAGGAGAATAGGAGCCGCCAAACACCCACACAGCGATTTAGATTGGGAGTGTGGAGGTTTGGTGCAAGCTATCCCCCAAACAAACATTAAAGGCCACAGAAAAAAAAATCAAATAAATAAAAACACGACACGACAATATGGTGACTGGACATGGAGACACAAGAGAGTAAGTGTCCGAGCTACTATGTAATGACTACGAGTGGTGTTAGAATTCAATATCATAAATCCAAACCTTATTTTCATCCTGCACAAGACACACAAACAAAATTAAGCATTATCAGATGCTTTCATTCCTCAGACAAGACATCGCTTCAGGATTAAATCAACAGCTGAAAATGACTGGTTGGTGGAAAACATCAAATTCATTCTCGAATCTGGACGTTAAATGATGGTGTCAGGGTGCACGACGAACCTGCTCGTCGTCCATGCCGGTCATGTCCCAGATGTAATCGAGTCTCATCTGTCTCCTCTTCCAGTGCTCCATGAACATCGTGGCTGTGAAACACAAAGATGCCAAATTCCATTTGTGGTACTGCGCGAGCTAGTCCCTATAGCCCATTTTAGCATCGATCTTATCATAAAACGGATGGTAATGGAGCATTATCATGATTATTATGCTATAAATGAAAGGGAAATTGTACAAGGTGTGTCACTGGAAGATGGGATGTGCGGGTTTTGGTTAAAGTTAAAAGGAATTCCAAAAGCTTGAGAAAGTTATAGAAAGCAAGGGGAGTGACGGATGATATCCTGCTTAATCTGCAAATAGGATTGTTTCCAAATACTCCACAACCATGGAAACTGAAAATAATTTCAAATAAGGGTGAAAAAAAGCCATGTTAGAAAGGCACCTACACCAGAGCGCCATAAAGATGGAGAAGAAGACGGTGGCCATATTGTCGAACAGGTGGCTGGCCCTGGCAGTGCCGCAGGCTTCAGACAGCTTCCAGTAGTTGCATACACGATCGCACAGTGGGCACATGGTAATGTTGTTCCTTGAATCACAGATCTCCATACTGAAGCATGCGGGAAATGGGACAAGAGATCAGCAACATGGTATTGCTTTACTAATAATGACAGTAACATTAGCTATGGTTTTAAATGATAACTGAAAAAAAAAATAAAAGAAGAGTGAAGATTTTATCATTGTACAGTCAATAGAGGTAAAGCAACATTAAACATTTGGATTGGATTTTGCTGATCCAAATGATCCAAATTAAGCCAGCCCAAGTTGATACTTCTTGACCCTGACCAAGTCATATTAGCGGAGTTGTAAAGTATATGCTTTCACTGCAGCATTCAACATGAAACACAGACAGAGTTCATAACATGACGGTAAATCTGCAAAAACAAAGGATTAAAGTATGACACACTGCAGTAAATACAAAATGTCAAGTATTTAATTGTTTGCTCTAGGGTTGTAGGAGGGATCGGACTGTCTTCTGTTTCTGTAGCGCTCCGTAGTCAGAATGTTTGTTTAAAGAATATCTAATTAGGACTGCAAGCTCTTCTTGGACAGTTCAATCAAATGTTACCAGAGATGTTCCCAAGTCACAAGCATGAATCAAGCTTTCAGTCATACAATAAATGCATACAGTATATTTCTACATCGAATAGCCATAACATCAACACATTAACATTGATTATCATTGAAAATGGTGAACATAGTAAGGTATAAAAAAATCATCCWGTGTACCACAGCTCTGACCCAGCCTCCATGGGAGGTGCCAGACAGTAAGTCCAATCCATGGATGCCTCATCTCGCACCCCACAGCACACAGAGGATCCGCTACCAATGTCCTGGTGCCAGACACTACAGCACGCCGCCCCCAGATGTCTTATGGAGTWATGTCCACAAGAGGCCAGAGGTGCCCAAGTGGCACAAGGAGACCCTACACAATCCTAGGCAAAATGTTCATATATTTTGCCATTACATCCTTTCTAATTCTGCTAATTTATCAATTTAACCAATTTGCTTATTACTTGTCCCGGGAAGAAATATATACTTTCTAGCATGTAGCCAGAAGGACAAATGAAATGATAAAGTGATGATAACCAACATTTAAGTGTCTGAGCTCATTTTATCCTAATAATGCACTCACCTTATTTATCAAGACAAAAGACTGCACGAGTCTCTTGTGCATTTTGGATAAAACTTTTTAAAACTTCTGTTATTAACTTAATAAGGTCTGGGCCCAAATGAGGTCAGGAATCTACAGTATATTTCAAAAACACACTACGTTCCTACTTGCCATAAATTATGTCATGGTCACAAGATTCCAAATGGAAGCGCCATAGCTAATATGCAGCTTCTTGGAGGGAACTGGCATAAAAGTTTATTTACTTAAGGTGACTAATTATTTCACCTAAAATGCAAGATTCCTGCATGTTATTACACATCATTCATAAGGTGAAATATTGCAAAACATCMACATGCTGAGTTTGCCATGGCCATGRTTTAGTTTACCTGAATTCTCTGTATGTTATTTTTTATTATGTCTTTTATTTATGTGGGAATAACATTGTAATAAATTACTGCACATGATAGTCACAAAACTGAAATTCTTCTCCTGAATGTTTTGATTGGTAACCCTAATTAGGCATCTTTTTCTAAACTCAAGGGATTTAAATCAGGTTTTTTGACTCTTGRGTTTCTAATCCAAATCTCGTTGTGAACTCTCACTCTCACACAGGCTTATGGATGCAAATACAAATGCAAATAAGAAGCGAATGCAGAAGAAAAACACTGACCTGAATCCAATGTTAGGAAGCTCCCCTTCTCAGGAAATATACTGATATATTACAAAATACTATGCATTATATTTATTATTATACATACTTTTACATAACTATACTGTTCATAATATATGAATGGATTATTGCATTATTATTATTATTATTATTATTATTATACATATGATATATCTGTTAAGGCCACAATTTTGTTCCCATCCTTTTTTTGATGTCAATGTGCCTGTATGCAAAATAAATGTAAAATCCTATTTWAATAACTATTGGCATATAATAATTTAATAGTGTAATATATTGATTTTATATAAGGGTGTGTTCAAGTCAAACTAGGACAAAATTTGACAGATATCTTGGGCTGGGAGTTATTGACATATTCCCTGTACAGTCCATTTTCACATGTTTGGACATATAAAGGAGTTCCTGGGAGGCCAGTGTTTTAGACATCATGGCTGTAGCATAGTGAGAAAATGTTCCACCTTGATGGTATACAAGCACTAGTGAAACACTAGGATAAGTGTAGTAGGGAAATAAAGGTAGTGTTTACTCTCATTACTGTGTTCTGTTATTCTGCACAATCAAAAGTCCCACTTTGACCTAAATGCTTATCATATTACACAGTGGAACCTCGGATTGCGAGTAAAGTGGTTTAGGAGTGTTCCGCAAACCGAGCAAAGATTTTTAATAAATTTTGAATCGGAAACCGAGCAAGTATTAGTTTGCGACACGCATGCGACTCTTATTTTGACACCGAGCGTCACTCTCTCAYCTTCCCTTCCCTTCTCTGTTAAAACAGTGTTTCTGCTGTGTTTATTTGTGTGTCTGTTTGTTTGTTGTGAAACTTAAAAAGTGAGGTGGGGAGAAGGAGGAGGAGTGTAACTGTGTAAAACGAGCCGAGGGAAGGGGCTAATTCCACACACACAYACGGCGCCGGCGCGCACCAATGGAAACAMTTATCTGTCAGGATTTATTTGTATTTTTTTTAAAGGTAAAGTGCAGATTAATTTGTTTTATTTTCATTTTATAGATTGTATTAATAATTTTTATGTATTTATTTTTTGGGGCTGTGGAATGAATAATTTGAGTTTTCATTATTTCTTATGGGAAATGATGATTTGGTTTTGGAACACGAGCCCACTTCCGGATCAAATTATGCTCGTAATCCAAGGTTCCACTGTATATTATTCATCAGACAATATATGTGAAATTTGTAAAAAAAAATCCTCAGTAGCGATGATATATTCCTTTGGACAACTTACAAAAATCTGCAATAATTTTATATTGCAATATACAATATTATCAATGTGTTAGATTACACATATATTTTGCTGTTGTAGGGTCTGTTAAAATGCTTCTGCGTTTGTTAATGTGTTCCTTTATYTGGACAAAGCATCGAAACTGAAAGAAAGGCCTGATAGAAAACAATTAATCACATAAGCTGTTAGTGCAGTAGGTCTCTGTATGCTCAATCTCCCTGCACAATAATGCATTACTGTTACAGTAAAAGAAGTATTCAGTGCTGCTTTGAAAGCTTCAAACGATAAAAGGATGCCAGCGGTAGGCATCCGTTCACATGTATTTAATCTGTGTCTTAAGTGCAGCTCAAGAGTGCGGGGAATTGAGAACTGTCATTATAGACTACATTAGTGTCCATTATGACTGCAGACAAGCATATAACAACTTTTCTCCATCTAATTACAATGTGTTTGGAAGTCCATCAGGAGTCTAGTTGAGTAACCGACTGTTAGTACGGTAAATTAGAGAAGTTTTACCTGCATAACTGCTTCTTTAATTACGTTTGTTTGTAAGTTCTCCACTTGGTGTACCTGAGTAAGCCTGAGGGCACTTGGCGGTTTTGCAGGAAACGTTAYTGGGCATGGTTTCTTATAACCTTGGAGATGTACAGTACCATGCCTTTAACATTCATGTGTGTCTCTGTCTCTGCAGGTTCTGAGAACACAGGGTGAACCTGTCCTGCTGGAACATTAAAAGTGCCTCGAACAAATATTAGCGCCTGCCTTAACGTGCGACTCAGGAGGCGTTCCATGGCAAGTGTAGTTTCAGCATAATTAACAACATTGCATTGTGGTCACATGTATGTATGATATGTTCCCACAGTGAAACTCATGTTTGTAGATAATGACAGGACTGACCTGGGGATATTGGAATCCACAGTGATACAGCCATACAAGAAGACGATGACACCGATGACWGCTGCTGGGATTAGCATCTGAGTGTACACACCCAACCAGGCAAAGTACAAACCGATTTTCTCGCCAAAATACTTCCTGGGTTCGTGAGTGTGTGAGACAGAGAGGGAAAGAGATAAAGAGAAAGCAAATAAAACTGATCACTTAGAAAACACTTATAAGCCCTCAACGCTAAGTATTCTTAATTACAGTATTCATTGCACGATCGAAACTAACTAATCTGTCTTTCACCTTTGGACTATTTTCATACAAAAAAATGGCATGCAAATTCTAATACATTTTGATATATCCTGGAGTAAGCAGGCATCAAAGAATTTTTTAAAAATGTAGAAAATGTTAGCAATGTTTAAGATGTAGGATTATTCACATAGATCACATTATCACACTCTTGTATAATTGGTCACGTACGTTAAACTGTACTGTATGTGTCACTCCACATTACAGGTATTTGCACAATTGTTAATTACACTAACTGTCTGTCTCCAGCATGGGTGAAAGTAGGTCAGTACAGTCTAAAGTACTGGAAAGAGTGGAGAGAAGCTGGCAAAACCCACATTCAAAACCATTCACAAAAGCACTTTCAGAAAGAAAACATGTCTGATAACATTATGTCATCTTACAGTAAATGATACTTTGTCTCTTCAGGAATTGCTCAAGTCATTCGAAATTGCCCCTGGACCATACAGTACATGTTTGTCTGATAACAGCTAATGTGGGCTATAAAGCTAACCACCTTCAACCACACGTCTGAATCCCAAGTTCCTCTCTAATCTCTTATAGCTAAGGTGAAATACAGTATAAAGAGAAACATGATATTCACAGGACTGTCCACCACCTCCATGGTTTATTCTTCACACCTTTTAACTATATACTGTTGTGCTGGTAAGAATTTAAGACTAATTTCACCCCTTTTTAATTACAGTGGAACCTTGGATTGCGAGTAACTCGGTTTACAAGTGTTCCACAAGACGAGCAAAGATTTTAAATAAATTGTGACTTGAAAAACGAGCATGTCTTGGTATACGAGTGCCAAGTTTTTTGACACCGACACACACAGACACACACACACACACACACTCTCTCTCTCGCCTTTACACCCCCCCTCCCCGGCTTCACACAGACACACACACTCTGCTCTACACAGAAACTCTGCTCTGTCACGATTCTTTTCAAAGGTAAGGTGCTGGTTCATTTGGTTTACAGCAGTGATTCCGTTAGTCTGCACTCACGCGAGTGTCATTAGAGAGATTTCTTTTTTTCCCATTAAAACAGTGTTTCCGTTGTGTGTGTGTTTGTTGTGAAACTTAAAAAGCGAGGTT
>QMIH01000320.1:258612-270605 GCA_003987875.1 Clarias batrachus
ATATAAAAACCTGAAATGTCAGGCTTTACAACACTATACGTGCAGGCTAAGATTATTAATAACATGTTGTAATTTATATCTATTAATAATTAATGTGGTGGAATTCCTGCCAAAACAATTCTGCGAGTTCGGACCTATAAGCAGAGAGTCTGTGTCTTTATCCTCACTGTTTTCTTTTACATTATGAATCACTGACTCTAAATAATTATTAAGATGCTACGTTTCCTGCTTCAAATAAGAGAAACAAATTTTGTTTTTCAAAAATAGATAACAGATATTAGAGATAATCATAATTAATCTGCATATTCTGTATACGCTTGGGTGTTAGCTAATCTGCTAACTAATCTTTAGGGATGGGAATCATCAGTTGCCGATCAATATGATATTATAATGATACCCAAGTTCTGATTTAATTTATATTGCAATTCTGAAAGTATCACCATTTCATAAACATGCCAATTCGATATTAACACCCTGAACCTTTAAAAAAAAAAAAAAAGCTGAAAAGTTCAATACCTTAGCTTTATTCAACAGCTTTACATGCGTAATTAATTGTCGCACATTAGCTTTAGTTTTATCACTTAAAAGACAAGGGCAGCATTTAAACAATACAAACTAACTTGAAATGCAAGTGTTTAACATTTATCTTAAAATTAAATTACCCCAAAAAAGCTACATTTTACTCAGCAGCTTCTACTTACTCCAGCTTCTATTGCGCATACTGTAATGTTCGAGACTAATTTGCGCTCGTTGCGTTTTAAGACTGGTGTAAGAGTGTGTAATGAAGGGGCTTGAGACTAATTCCCTTATAGGCTTTGGAGGGAAAAGGCTGTTCGGAGGCTTTTTAACACGCACGAGATTTGTTTATGTAACACAAACGCGTTTCTGGTTGCAATACTCGGAAGGCCGTGCCTCGGTTAGGACTGAGGCTGATCAGACATCGAGCGATTAAGCTGAAAACCAGATCATTCTGGCCACTGGTGGCTAATGACTGGTGCAGTTCTATTATAAATATTTAAAAGGAAAAATGTCAATTTAAATAGATTTTGGAGTCAGTGAGGCGATACGTGAAAAGAATCGTGATTCAGAACTACATTTGTTTTTTTTACTCATCATGTTGCTGTTAGTCTTTCGGGTTACAGACGATCTGATCTGCACATAAGTGGCCAGAAGTATTATACCAGATGCCTTTCCTGATGCAACCCTCATATTTTATCTGACCTTGGATCATCCAATGGCAAGGGTTTAGGCACTGGCTGGGAACCTGTGCCTTCCGCATGGCAGGCAAGAAACCTACCACTGAGCATCTCTACTCACTCGTACCGCTTTATCCTGTATTCAGGGTCGTGGGGGGCCTGGAGCCTATCCCAGGAGGCTTACATCTACATCTAGGCATTTGGCAGACACCCTTATCCAGAGCGACTTACATTATTTGTATTTTATTAAAAATATGAGCAGTTGAGGGTTAAGGGCCTTGCTCAAGGGACCAACTGGGGCAACTTAGCAGTTGTGGGATTTGAACCTGGGACCTTCCAAACCATAGTCCAGTGCCTTTACCACTGTGCTACCCAAGGCTTAGGGCACGAGGCGGGGTACATCCTGGACAGGGTGACAGTCTATCGCAGGGCACACACACACACACTATGGGCAATTCGGAAACGCCGATTAGCCTAATCTGCATGTCTTCGGACTGTGGGAGGAAACCGGAGTAGCATCTCTACCAATTATGTTAAATAGTCAATTATATTGTGAGCTAACTGTTTACTAATTATGCAGCACTTTCATTCCTGCATAATTGCTATAGTTAATTATAAAGAGAGCAGATTCGTGCCTAATTAGTTTCATCTGTGAATTCCTTCTGCTGTATGAGATAGCATGACACAGACACAAAGTCAAACGCCGGCAAAGGTAACAAAGACAAAGTGTACTGCAAATCTGATTTCTTATAAAAAGGTGGACTGAGTGGTTAACAAAATAAATAAGATGAGCAAGGGTTAATTGGAAAGTGGCATAATGTACTAATTGGATGGACTATAAAGCTATAACTTGTGGAAATATAATTTATGGATTTAGGCTTTGCTGCAGAATATCCAGTACTGTATGTGCAAAACTGGTGGAAACCTACAGTATATTACACATTTGTGGAGATGAAGAAGATTCTGCAGGGGGTTTAGGTGCCATGAAAACAGTCTTGTGGTGTCCAACATGAAGATTAACCTATAAAAGCCCCCCTTAAAAGACATCTATATATCATATATGATATGAACATATATGATATACATATCAATCACAGCATACACATTTTATTAATTAAAAAATAACACTTTTTATCCATCTATTTATGTTTGACCATAAAAGACGTGCTTTAAAATGTCATGTTCCAGCTTCATCTCTAACTGTTACAAAGCTCTGCCACCAGAGACTACTTCCAAAACTGCTATATACAATATACAAGGGGTGTTCAAGTCAAACCGGGACTTATGTGATATACAGTGTAATCCCTTGCTACACGTGCAATTGGCCCTGAGCCACTTCAGCCGGGATCATCACTGTGCTGTTCTTGAAGTCTGTTTTATGTATTTATTTATTTATCGCAAATCTCATCACAAGTTCCGGTTTCAATTAAAGGTCCCTTGTATGTAAAATCATGATAAAACACTATTCAAAATTATTAGTATACAGGGACAAAGCGGAGCCTTATTAGATATATCATAATGCATTATCGATATATTCATTTAAAAAACAACATGCAATAATAAATATAATCCATAATAGTTTGCAGTATTTCAGTATAACAGAAAAGAACATGTACACTCACATCTTCCTCCCTCTCCAGGTCAAGTCCCATGTCCATAAGCTTATGTTCAAACTCCTCTCTGAGGTGATGCGCATTACTGGCACTCTCCGGGTCGTGAAGAGTGGTGTCGGCCTTGTCGCGTTTCCCCGTGCAGCAGCTGCAGCAGTCTTTCATGCTTCTGAAGGTGCTAGAGGAGTGGTGCCGTGTGTGCTCTACTTTGTCTATAGGGTAGGTTAGGATGTAATCAATGCGCCTCTGGCCATCCTCGAAATAACCGTCTAGGTTGGACTGCTCAGGTACCTTGATTGTGCTTTGACTTTTCATCATCTATGTGCAGAAAGAAAACAAGGCTGGGTGAGAGGGTGTGTGTGTGTGTGTGTCAGGTAATTCATGAATCAAATTAAAGGAGTCGTTGTTGAAATTGTTGAAATCACCCCTGTCTTATCTACACTGCATTGGCTCCCTGTGAAATTTCGCTTCGATTTTAAGATACTACTTTTGACATATAAAGCATTAAATGGTCTCGCGCCACAGTATCTGAGTGAACTGTTAGTGTCTTACGATCCGCCACGCCTGCTTCGACCAAAGAATGCAGGCTGCCTGTCAGTACCACGTATTATTAAAACTACAACAGGGGGCGGAGCTTATTCTTACAAACCCCAAAGTTATGGAATAGTCTTCCTATTAATGTTCGGGACTCAGACACAGTCTCAGTGTTTAAGTCTAGGCTAAAAACCTATTTATTTAGCCAAGCATTTTTGTAAATAGATTAGCCTTAGGTAAAGGAGCAGATCTGGGGGACTCATGGACGTAGAGTATTCTGGTGAACTGGTATGTTTAGATGCTGTCTTCTCCACTATCATTGTTCACTCTGGTTTGTTGACGGTGAGGTGATCGGTTGCTTTACATCACAGTTCCCCCTCATGTCTGTGTTTCCTTCTGGCTCTTTCTTTTAGTTATGCTGTTTTAGTTAGTCCTGTCGGAGTCTTTGCTTGCACTCTGCACTAAATATACATTCACCTTATACATATTGACTGTGACCATACCTAACTGCCATCTCTCCTTATCTTCTGCTCTCTCCTCTTCTCCTCTCTCTCCTTTTCCCTCTCTCTGTCTCTCTGTCGAGCTATACAGTACATGTCGCTCCTGAGTTGCCAGTGATCCGTACCCCTCTGCCCTCTGGACCTGTCTAACTCGTCCTGGAGTCCTGCTTCTGGTTGGAATTCTCCTCGCATGGATAGTCTGCCTGGGATGCGCTTGGTGGCTGGGGATGGTTCCACGAAGACTGTCCTTTCCTCGACTGATTCTGACAGCTGTTCTCTGGGGACCTGTGACTTCAGTCTTTCGATAGCTCAGGACTGGAATTTCCTACAGTCTACCTGAGTCTCCAGGAACAAACTGGGCTTCTTTTAATTTAAACACTTCTTCTTTTAGGAGGTCACAATAAGGGGAAATCTAATTGGCTTGTTTAAGTTCTGGCCATTATAAAAAATAAAAAATAAACAAAAAACAGGCATTTTCTCTTTTCTAGCTTTATTGGTCTTTAATGTCTCTTATATAATAGGTCTATTTTCCAAAAGGAAAAAAAAAAGGAGAAAAAACTTTCAGCTGCTCCCATTGAGGGGTCACAACAGGAGATCGTTTGATCCATGCCCAAACTGGCAAAGGTTTTACACCAGCTGCCCTCCATCCTCGTTTTCCTAACCGGGCTTGGGACAGAGACTGCACACAGTATCTGGGTATTACGGGGCTCAAACCTGGATCCTCAGATCCCCAAATCAACAACCTAGAGACTTAGCTGCCTGACCCGAAATAAAGTGGCAAAACTAAGCAGCTCTCTTTCAACCAGCTGTGGGGCTCATTTCTACGCTGGAGAATAGGACCGGAGGCTGAAATGTAAGTCACACACTGGTTGGCGTCACCACTACACGACAGCCAATGACTTGGGTTACCGAAACGCTCCAAATTCAGGACACCATTACGGCCACTATTTTCAAACTGCTGCTGATGCTACAGTATGTAATAGTGTACAGTAACACACTAAAAACAGACACATCAGGAGCCTTTGGCATAAGTGACCTCACAGACGGATACGACTGGCTGGTGTGAGAGAGTAACACAATCACTACACACTAAACAGAGATGATGGTGAAGTTTACTATGTTGGACTCTTTGTCAGGATTCCAATCTCGTGTGGATAGGGACATTCACTCACTCACTCACTCACTCACTCACTCACTCACTCATAGGCTTCAGGCTCCCCGTGACCCTGAATACAGGATTAAGCGGTATAGATGATGAGTGAGTGAGTGAGTGAATGTCCCTATCCACAGGAGATTGGAATCCTGATAAAGAGCCTGGAGCCTAGGGTTAGGGCACCCCAGGAGGGTTAGGGTTAGGGTTAGGATCCCAGGAGACTTAGGGCACATGGCAGGGTACACCCTGGACAGAGTGCCAATCCATCGCAGACACACACACATACACTCACTCATTCACACAATACGGGCAATTAGCCTAACCTACATGTCTTTGGACTGTGGGAGGAAACTGGAGTACCCGGAGGAAACCCACCAAGCATGGGGAGAACATGCAAACTCCATGCACACAGAGACTGTCAGGATATAGGGTAATAGTGTCAAGTGCACTAGTCTTAAGCCCACCCCTTATTTCTTCATATTGTGCTTCCATAGAGCCTGTATTTATAACACATAAATTTAGTTAATTTTTTTTCTTTGTTAAGCCACACAGTCACCAATGAATCATTCAAGCATAAAAAAAATCATCCAGACATAAACCAGTAAGAAACAGGTGCAGATGATGACAGATGTTTAATATACTGGTGGTGCTGAATGCTGAGTGCTTGGAACAGATGAGAGGTCGGAAACGAGGTCGTTGCTGAGGTTGTTACATAAACAAGCAACTTTTAAATTGCATCTTGAGAAAAACATTTAATCATTTAATTGATTAAATCCAATAGAAAGAAATTCGTCGGGGCAATACTTCTGCACATATATGAAAACACCGCAAATTGACGAATTCCTTCATGCGATTCCGAACCAGAAGAGATACAGGATAATAAGCAGATCTACACATTTGAAGTCACACCCAACCACACACAAACCACACAACYAATAGCGTCTAGCTTCCTTCATATGACTTGTTTTGTTTTGTTTTGTTTTTTTATGACTATTATTCTCTTAACAAAAGTACACGGACAAACATTGCTAGAGGCTTGTTGGTTTTAGAGACAACACCTCATAGAACAAGTCAAGATGTTTACTCTCTAAATTGCTTGTTCATCCAGACTTTCTATTCATTTCACTATTAACCTATGAACCGGTGCAAAAAGGGCTAAGCAATGTGTTTAATTTACAAAAGGGAACCTGTGGGATAACACACAAACACATAAAAAAAAATCATAATAATAGGCGTACTCTGACTGGTAAACTTTCAAGTCAATATTTGCCTCTGGATAATGGACTGTAACGCTGACTCTCACGACAGCCGAGGTCTGTAAAAATGTCACCAYATTAGTCAGAATAAAGACTCTCAGCGTCCCCTCATATCTCCAGAGCACGGATAATAGAAAGAAATCTCACCATTCGTGCACCAAAATACGGGCATAGATGTTTGGAAAAGGAACATATCCAGCTGCAGTGTTTACGCACACACACGCTTTACTTATTTATGATGCTGTCAGAAGATCGACTCCAAACACATCACAGGAAATTGAATTTTATGATTTATTGTGCTGCTGTGTTTATAGAAAATAGGTGTTAAGAGTGACCAGGGTTGCACAGACATCAGGAGCTAAAATCAAAAAGCACAAACCAATTATGGCAAATCACTTGTGGAGGGAGGAGAAAAAAAAAAAAAAAGCTTTTTATTTTAAAATATAAATGAGAAAGACCGGCTGTCCAGTTAGTGTTTCAAAGCGCTTTGCTTGATATGGACCATGGAACAAGGACATGCATATGAATAGTTAATTTTGTGCAAATAAGTATGCTTTTTTTTTTCATTTGCATGCATATCTTTTCCCTATTTTTCATAATCGTTTTTGCACAGACAAGAGCTACAAACCTACAAAATTTTACTCACTGTAAAAAAAAAAAAAAAAGGACTATAGAAGAAAACACAAGGTGAACAATTATGATTGCTTTCCAAATACATAATAATCTAAAAACATCTTGTGTGCATGAGATGTTGTACAGTACTGTGCAAAAGTCTTGAACCACGCCTCATTTCTTGAACCCCATGCAATTAAATGACGTAGATTACAATAAGGAAACGTTGAAAATGTTTTTACTGCGACTGTAACTGTACCCMCCTCAATCAGCAACAGAGTATTGAGCATCATCAGAATCTGTATCAGTATAATCACCGGCCTGATCGTCTGTCAACATCTGCACTTGTTTCTCACTTGCTCATGCTCTAAATGGGATATTTATTTTATGCTTGAATGATTTATAGGTCACTGTGTGGCTTAACAAACAAACAAACAAACAAACAAACAAAAAAACAGGGACGGGACTGAAAACGCCAAAAAAAAAAAAAAAAGTCCTTCAGGAAACCAGGAGAACTATTCCTCAAGACTACATTAAAACATACAAGAAAGTCTGTTTTTTGGAAGCAAAATATAATGAAATGTTGGCACAATAGTGTACTCCAGGACAAAATTTGATTCTGGCCTATCCGCTTAAGCAAAGGAAAGTGGCCAGGTCAACAGTGAGCCAAAGTCAGCAAGTATGCAAACAGAAAAACAAAATTCTAACGCAAATTCGAAAGGTGCGCCAACAAATATGCAAACGTCGGTGCAAAGAAAAGAAAATACAAAATGGTGCTACCGAGGAAGTGTATAGAATGACACGAAAAATACCGCGTTTGCATAAATCTCATTAATCCAACGAACATGACAGAGATGCAGACATGAAATCTCCTGACCAGATGAAGCTCTTGGTATCATACCATCGCTTATTAATTACTAACGAGATCGAGACAGGACGAAACTGTACATACTGTACACACATTTGTTGACACGATCACATCCAGAGGCAATTTATCAAAGCCAGTCCATCGACTAGCATGTTTATGGGATGTTTGTGGGTGGAAATAACAAACCAATCAATATTTTTTCTCCACTAGTTTGCTTTGCAAATGAGTTGGACGTTCAACAACCAAAGCGGTGGTTGCTCTAGTACAGTAGTGACCAAAACGATTTAGACAAAAGTGAAAGTCACAGTGTTATAACAATGTTATTAATTTGTCATTTTTATGCAAGGAAATCGCTAAACAACAATGAATATTTAGTATGAAGTCCTCTGTTGGCATGGAGGTGGACACCCCGGCTACGGAAAGTTAAAGTCCTGCCACATATTCGTTCCATCCATTAACTAAACCTGCTGATTCTAATTAGCACTTTTCTTCAGCCAGATTTAACTAGTCACATCACCTGTTTTTGTGCACAGACATACAGTATGTTGGGTGCCCCTACCCAAAAACAGCAAAAGCGAGCAAACATGTTGTACCTCATCAGGCTTCACTTACTATAGAATCGTCTTCGGCACATCCAGTGTCCCTGGCACTTTTGGACTCCCGTGCCCTGACTCCTTGGTCCTTCACCGGGACCGAATCGTATGCGTCGTTCCGCCACATCTCGGCCTCCTCTTCCAGCTCCGAGAGCTGCTCCTCTGTGCTGCTCTGAACCAAGCACGTTTCACCTGCCAGGAGAAGCAGCGAACAAACACTAATTAAATCGAATGATATGTTTCCCTAAACGGACACACAGAGTGCTAATCAGAGACACTGCTGAAGTCATACCAGCCTACTGTGTGTCGCTTCAACAGGGAAATGGAACATTCACAGACTTTATACAAAAATAAATCTACTCTATATTTATGGCAAACATGAGACGACACAGGAACTGAACATGAATTTCAACTATTAATTATGAAAGAAAGACGAGTATGAGATGATTTGTCACATGCATATGAATGCATAATAAGTTTTCTTTAAAAAGGTCCATACTGTACTGACTTGGACCTTTTTGTATAATATTATTGTAAAAATGTATGCTTTTAAAGAGAATGTAAAATTATATACCACAATCTACAGTCCATCTAAAGCTACAAGTTACATAATTTTTGCACCTATAAAAAAAAATTGGTATTTGGCCAAGAAAAAAAAAAAATGTGACAAATGTGTCTTAACTTATACTACAGTAGAAAGATGTCACAAAGCATTGCAGTCCTGCGATTCCTGTTATTCCTTATGTTATAGCAGCTATAAATCATTACCCGCCTCTTTTACTTTCTTTATACTAATAAGGCACATGGCAGTGTGTTCTATTATTATGCTTCATTGAAAAATTATTTACAATTACTGATTATTCCTCTGTTTAATTATTCATTCATTCATTCAGAAATATACACTGGATTGGTTGCTAAAACATCTTAAGACACCATGCACACCTTTCTTTGTACAGTATTTACCATAAACCAGGCCACCTACTGGCTTGTTTTAGTAGGAGGAGGAAACTGTATACAAACTCCACATGGACACTGGGAGCGCATGTGAAACTCTGCACAGACTGTAATCCATGCTCAGGAACGAACACAAGGCAAAAATGCTTTGAATGCCTCGTTACTGATGAATCCTTTTTTCTTTCTTTCAGATATTATATTAATTATCTACAGATTCTTTGTCATTATAAAAACAAGCCTTGCCTCATATTATTCAATTGACGATGCCTTTAAGTTAAGCGCCTTTATACTGATGGCTTTTATTTTCAATTATTATAATGCACGATTTTATCGATTTTCCTTATTTAATTCGTGTGGACTTCTAAACTTAAGTCGTGTACTGGAGGTAAAAGCTCTGGCTTCGGCTGGATCGATGCAAACCAACAATTCATTCAACTCTCTCAAACCTACAGCTGGAATTAGAAAAATCTATTTACAATTGATTTTTCGTACTTCAAACTGTGTTTCAAAGTGTGTTTTGTTCAAGAAAGAGTCATGCTTTAGTGCCACAGTGGAGGCTTGCTTCCTGCAGCAAAAAAAGTGCAACCAACAACCAGAAAGGTCAGGTCTTTTAAAACTCTGTCAAATGTTTAATGGAGAAAGTGAAGTATACTGTAGACAGCTTTCAACCGAGAAATCTTTGATGTTAATAACACTTGGGTTTGCCAGCCGTAACAAAGCAATGATTCAACTCAGTGTTATGGAACGCATTGTGTTGGATTTTCTATATATAGCTACAAGTTTGTTTCATTATTAGTCTGAAAATGTATTCATAAAATATATGATATTTACCTATGACAATTACCTACCAATAATAAATATAAATATAATATACAGATGCAAATTCCTGGTACAGTTCTTAACGCTGACAAGGCCACACCAACAGGAAGTAAATACAACTCTGTGTTTGGAATTGATTCAGCCGTTAATCAAATTCCAGACAAGTGTGAATAACAATTTAAATTACACTTGTATCAGGGAGAAAAAAAAAGCCCCAAAGGTCTATAATTACAACAAGCGTTCAAGTCAAATCGGGACTTTTGATTTCACAGAATAACAGAACATGAGTCGTGAGAGTAAATTTTTTCTCTCTCAATAACTCCCTGCTGCACTAATGCACATATCACAGCATTTTACTAGTACTTAAAAAAGGTAGAACGTTTTCTCAGTACACCGGAGCCATGATCAAACTTCCTGTTTCACAAGTCTGAAGTGCTGGCCTCCCAGGAACTCTTGTAGCAGTCCAAACGTGGGAAAATGGCTTGGAGTAAGATCAAGACTGTTAAGGGGATGTGGCAGTAACTCCCAGCCAAGTTCCTGTAATGTGCGAGTGGTGTTGGTGAATGATTGTGCATACGGTTCCGTTAGACAGATGCATCTCTTCTGCAAATTGGCAACAAGTAAAGGATAAAGCATTCCAAGCCACCTCGGCCAAGATTGTCATTTACGGACACGCAGATTTCTTTAAAACGTTTGTACCGTTCAAATGTTTTACTGCGACTAAGAGTCTTATCACGGGCAAGTTTTCTGTACATGTTAATTAGTTTAATTGTCCATTTATTAAAATTTTTTATCATAAGTCCAGGTTTTGACTCAAACGGCCTTCATATTAAGAACACTTTGTACGTTTTAACCACCATAATTATATTTAATGTTCGCAGTAAATCCCACACCCGCACAGTACAGCTTGGTGCATTATTGAGGACTTACAAGGCACAATGTCCTGACTTAGGCAAATAAATTTACTGACCTTTACACTGAAGTGACACCGAAGACTCCTTCCATGAATGTTATGCAAACTTAACACACACAGACCCTCAACCCTGGAGGTGCAAAAGCCACAGTGCTAACCATTATGTCTCTCTAACAGCCTTTAATCCAAGCTGCGACCTGTACTTAAACATCCATTTTATAAAGTCGCTGTGATGGCTTAGTGTGTTCAGAAGATTGGCGGTTTGAGCCCCAGCTAATATGAAGAATACATTTGCTACAGTTTTGTACCTCAGCCTCCAATAACGAACTGCACTCCATATTAACTTAAACACATCTTCTGTTACACTGAACTTCTAGCTGCCCAACACACAGTAGGACTGCAGGCCAATTGCTGCTATCTGTTATCACCCAAATTAGGATGGGATCCTCTCAGAGATTTCTTCCTCTTGCCATCTCAGGGAGTTTTTCCCTTGGCACCGTCGCCCTCGGCTTGCTCACCAGGGACAATGTAATTATTATGATTCGTACACATTTTCTCACATATTGCATACTAATTTCTCAATTTTTTTTTGATTTTATTAAACTGCTTTGCAACAATGACCATTGCTAAAAGCGCAATACAAAATGCTGAAAAACCCTTAACCCTGTCTGCTGTTCCAAGGCTGACCCTGCACTCTGACCCCAACCTATTAACAATAAGTGGGGATATGCAAAGAATGGAGAATTTCACAGGTCACATATAATATAGAAATAAAGACTGAATTAAACTTGTACAAATATAAATTAGCTGAACTGAAATAATGTACTGTGCAATAATGTACAGTGTATTGTATATGAGGAATAAAGGCTGGACTTAAGTATTAACTTAATTCTTTAAAAAAAAAAGTTTTTTAAAGCTACCATACAAACCATTATTTATTATTCAATTCAAATATATTATATATTATATTTAAATTTAATATTAT
>QMIH01000320.1:270901-294500 GCA_003987875.1 Clarias batrachus
TAATTTTTTATTATTATTATTATTTTTTTTTACAGAATTATTGCTCCTATCTGGCCTTGATCAGAAAAGGTTGCCTAATATTTTCCTTAATGCAAATCCACAAATTTAAATGTGGACTTCTGAGGTGTCCGCAGGTAAGAGATACACCTGATCTTCCTTTGAAGGTTCCAGTTTCAGCAACAAGGCTTTGAAAGCTATCCTGCTGTCATTCTTTTTTTCATCAGAGGAACCATTTCACCCAATCTGGCAACACCAGCAACGAGGGAATCCCTCAAACTACTGTGGTGTCTATCGCCTGCGCAGTGGAACGCGCTCTGTGGATGCATGCGTGCGCTCTTGGCAAGTCACGCGCTCCTATTTACAGTACGCATAGACAAGTGCGCTCCTGTCCTTGATGCGAAAGTAAAAAAAGAAAGAAAAAAGAAAACCGTGATCTAGTCTTTTAACAGTTCTCTGAATGGTGTGGTGTTGGCAGCTACTGATTACACTATCAACAGATTATCGCGCGCATACACACAATAACAACAACAACAACAAAAAAAGCCCCCAGTGCTGAATGAGAATGCTTGGAACGGTTAACTGAAAACTCCTACGCTATTCGCTTTACTCACGATCAGGAATCTACAACAGCGTGTAGGCAGAAAAATTCAAGATGCTGCAGAAGATTTAACAACATGAAACCATACTGTCCGTGCACAAGTGCGCGCGTAAATCATAGATGCGCCCCGGAGCGACAACTTCAAACGCGCTTAATCTTCCAAAAAATATATACAAATAAAGCGAGGAAAGGGCGTGCTGTGTGCTAAACTCACCCGATTGAGCATCTCCACTCTCTCTGCCAGAATTTGCATCACCTTCAGCGTCCATCGAAGCGCACTAGGCAAATATTTCTATTAAAATGATTACGGAGTGTGTGTGTGTGTGTGTGTGTGTGTTTGAATGAGTGTGTGTGAGTCTGAGTGAGTCCGTGAGTGACTGAGCGTCCAATCCTTTGCCAGTTTTCACCATCTGCCACTATATCAGAGTCTTTGAATGCTCACACACACACACACACACACACACACACACACACCATCCGAGGAGGTAGGGAATGGATGAGCAAAGCATTGGTCGATCCACCCACTTCATGTGGTTTTATACAACAGCTAAACATCACAACCTCACTTTGGGTCACAGTGAGCATGCACGAGTGTGAGGAGGGGAACATGATGGAATAAAAAGCCTGCTTCTCTCTCTCTCTCCATCTTTTTTTTTTTTTTTTTCATTTTCCTGCTATTTGTTTTTTTGGGGGGCAGAAAACTTGAGAAATTTTTTTTTTTTTTTTTTAGAGATTAGTGCTCGATAGGTTGCATTCAGACTGCCACAAAGCATCAATCCTAAAATAGCCACCATGCAAACAATGTATGAAATGTATTAATGTCACTCTCTCTCTCTCTCTCTCTCTCTCTCACACACACACACCCTACTGTAAATCTACACTCGACTGATGCGCAGGTCAAAGTCAAACGTATTCATGTTTTCCCCCCCAAATGGTTATATAAGCTGCTTATTCAGACTGTGTAGTGTGTTCTGTAAGGTATTGTATTTTCTTTTCGCACTGTGGATTGCATGGTATATTTTCTTTACTACACAAACAAACAAACAAACAAACAAACAAACAAACAAACAAACAAACAAACGGATGTAAAATTGCATCCTGCCTTTGGTTTTCTATTACGCATGTTCATTGGTGCAGCTTTGGCTTTTAAAAATTCTCTTTGGATCTCAAAGTATGTGAGTTTATTAGAATTTGCCATAATCTTGGCTGCATTATTTTTTGGCATTTATTCTTTTTGCATTCATTGCACGCTTGTTTTATCAAAATTTCTAGATAAAATGAACTGTTTATCATTTCTACAGTGTATGCTTCAACACATTTTATACATGTTTAAATTAATATTGAAAATATTTTCATGCATCTTATTTTCACAAACACCAAATTCCACAAGAGGGAGCTATGAACTAAATCACAAGTTTTTTTTAGACAGCCTAAGTTATTTAACTTTCTTTTTTAAAATAAATAAATAAATAAATAAATAAAAGTAAAAAATTAACACCTTTTTTTGTTTGCAGTCAATGTTGTTTTTGCTTTGCAGCTGCTTACAAATGACACTTCTGAGCACTTCACTACTATGGCTGACTTTCAAGTTATACAGTAGCATAGACTAAATACACACATGCACAGACTTGATCATGAATTAAAGGGACAAGGTACAGTCCCTTGATAATCAAAGAAACATTTATAAATAGGAAAAATGGATGTAATGCAGAATGAAGGAACTATGCTTACTTGTAGATTAAAAGTTGGAAAGGTTTGGCTTAGGAATCTCCTGGTGTATCCGTGCTGTGTTTAGTGAGCTCTGCTGTGTAACTCTTGACTATCAGRTGTGTGTGGGGGAAAAGAAAGCGAGCCTACCTGTTAAGCTCGCTTTAAGCACGCCCTCCTGCTCTTAACGGAAATGCAAACTACCGAAAAATACCAGACAAGGCAGATTCGCACATCTGATGCTTACATGCTCGAGATGCCATGCTAATTGTTTATTTTTATTAGTGTTGTAAGCACAAAACGAAGCCTCAAAGGCACACCATGCATATTTCCCAGATTCGAAATCATGTACAGACTTGCTCAGCCTGCTTTAGTACATACCTATAGCAGGCTGTGGCCGTAAACTCCCATACTTGTTTTAGAAGGATAAAAAAGAAGCAAGCATAGAGTACAATTATGCATTATTACTGTCTTCACACTTTCATTTGATTAGAAAGGATATGTTTCTAAAATGACCTTGGATGAAACTACTGGGACCATGGTTCATGTTAAATAAATAAAACTTTCACTGGTTGTACTTAGACTACAGTTCATCTGCTTGACACTCCTCATTTCTCATGGTTCAACAGTTTTTCTGGGAATGGGAATCGCCCTCCAAGTGTTTCATCCTTCAGCTCAAAAATGATCATGTTCAATATATACTGTAGGTAGGATATAAATGTTGCATTGTTAAAATATTGTATATAGTTTGTTTCCTTCATTAGGAAGGTAAATCAGGGGAAGAGGTGTCGCTCAACACACTCTCACTGTCACACCTGATACTTTGCCTAGAGGTTGAAAACTCATTTTTCCAATTTACATTCATCCTCCACAGTAAAGCCGTACATGCACGTTCACTGCGGATAGGAATTCACCTTTTAAAAAAATGTCCTATAGCTGTTTAGGTATCTCTCTATCTCTGTCTTTATCTGTAGAAGAGTTCCACACATATTTCTTACAACTGCCACACATAAGTCTGTAAACTACTAGAATTCTAGTCATGAACTTCAGATGACTTCTACTTATTTGGGGCGTTCAAATCAAAAATGGGACTTTTGATTGTACAGAATTTCAGAGAGTAAAAACTACATTTATTCCTACTTCTTCTATTTTTACACGTATTTTTAGAGAATCCCCTGATCTTGTTCGACTTGTATTTATAATAATATTAAGGTACAGCGTGTATAGAGTACACAAACTTATGTAGGTATTTGTGAAGAATTTGTCTCATGCCTAAGCTGGTTCGTCATACAAATACTATTAATTAAAATAAGGTTTATTATTCACATGCCGTGACAATCTCAATTACTGTATATGTACTGTATGTGCAGTTTGCTAAGATGTGGCCACACCCCCCAACAGCACATTCTTTGAAAGCATACAGCAGTCTGGAAATATCTGGGTGTTGGATATGTTGTATTTTTATTTATGTGGTTTAGCAGTACATCAAGGTTTTCTATCAAATAGCTCAAATTTATACCTGAATGCGACAGTAGAGCACATTATATATTAAAACCCTGAATCCATTTAACCCGCCGTCAACCCTGACCAACACATGCCTTACTTTGGGGACTAATACTTTTAAATAATTGGAGGTCTTGCATTTCAGCAATTATCCATTTTCCATAGTAAATTGTAATTTCCATAGTAATTGTCTAATTGGACCAGAAAACATTGCTTCTCTTTTTTTAAAGCATATTTGCTGTATGCATTTTTAGTTTACTTTAAATGTGATTTTATATGGCTGATCTATTTTTAATATGCATACATTAAAAAGTATGTTCTTTACCAGCCTTTGTGGCTTTCCAATGACCGGTGTATTTAGATTATATAATATTTGAATTGCACATAGTTCAGTTATTATATTAACCTTATTATAGGATTGAATTTTTTGTAAGTGAAAACCTAAGCAGTGCCTGTTTACAATCTTTACTATGGTAAATGCTGATGCTGACACCTCTTCTTAATACACAGCTTCAAACAGCTTTAGTAGGTTGACAATTTGCATTCTTTGGGAATTGTTTGCACTTTTATTTACATGGTGTGACTCACAAGAAAATTCCCATCCGATTTACGATTTAGTCATATTCATTAAACTCATAGTTACACAACCATGCCGAAAGCATACAGTCTGGCTTACATCCTATGAATGCATAATTAAGACCCTCAAATCCTAAAAATCTGACATGGCAAATATCATATTCCAGACAAATGATAATTCTGTACTGTCTTGCATAATGTTATGCAATGTAAGCTTAAATCAAACCAGGACCTGTGATGAAATTTTAAATTAACAGAAGACTTCAAGCACAGTATGGTTATAGAACTCTAAAGAAGGTTGTATGTCCGTCAATGACGATGCCAAATGAGGTGGCTCAGTGCCCACTGCAGTTGTTCCTGTGACCATTAGTGATTATGATCCTTCAGACAACTTGTTGCAAACTTACAGAAGAGCTGCATCTGTCATTCACCAGAACCACTTGCATAATACAGAAACTCGGCTAGGAGCTATTGCCACATCCCCAGTACAGTCTTGACTTTGCTCCAGGCCATTTCCACATGTTTGGGCCGTTAAAGAAGTGGCTCTGGATCATGGTTCTGTAGTACTGAGAAAATTATCTACCTTGATGATATCCAAGCACTAGTGCATTAGTGTAGTAGGGTAATACTGTACCTTAGAGAATTAAAGGGAGTTTACTCTCATAACGCAATCCAACAGTCCCGGTTTGACTCGAACGCCCATCATATAACATGGTCATTTGTTTTTGGATTTAATGAGAATATTTGAAATGACTGTTTTACTTGAGTAGATAAACTTGAAAGACAAATCAAGAGAAAAATCTGCTTAGTTTTACAAAAAGGCCCGTGCCATTGAGGAAGATTAACATTCCCACTTCCTTTTTTTTCTATATTTAAAACAATCCAGTTCCTCAGTAATTAACAACAGTTTTAAAACATTGACAGGTATATATCACGTTCTCTTTTACCTTTTTAGAAAGCCTTAGGGGGGCGAAAAAACAGTTTGTTTTTTTTTCCAGTGAAGACGAGGAAACCGCAAGTCAGACACATATAGTGAAAGGATAATACATGCTTTCAGTGGAATAGACTGACTGCACAGATGTGCAAAGAATCTGTACTTGTACTTAACTTATCTCTGAGAAGCTTTGCGTAAATGGCAAATTATAGAAAAAATACGCCATGGAGTGTAGCAATCGATGAACGAACAAGTAATGCATTTAGAATATTTGATTGAGTTTGAACAGGTGGAGATTTGGTTGTCTTTAAAGCTCCCTTGCACCCAGGGCACTATTTTCCCCTGACAATGGACACACCCAGAACACTGGTTTTGCAACCTTTGAGGAGAAAAGACTGACTTGTCTTTTTCTCAAGGTCTTTAAGTACAAACCAGAATTTAATTTTTGTTAATAAAACATATCATATGATCTTTGCATAAATGCAATGTAGTTCAATGAAATGTGATGAGGCTAAGAGTTTGCATACACTCGTCATGACAATGTCAACATAAATGTCAGGTTAATATTGGGCTTGCAATGAATTGTTTAAACTGGTCTTATTCTTTTAAAGAATGAAAATGTCTGACAGAATCTCTCTTCGTGGAAGAATTCAATTAAGTTTGTTGGCCTCCTGGAACGGATCCAAGCGTTATGCCTGATTTACAAATGTTCAATAGTGTTGAGATCTAGAAGCTTAAAGTAAGCTTTGCTTGATCTGATCCACAAACAGCTTTGATGTGTGTTTGGGTGTCATGTTAGTCCAATTTTCAATCAGCTAGCTGACGCCTTTGAGCTTATGCTGAGGAATTTGAATGCATTCGTCCTTCTTCATGATTCCTCTAAACTTGTGCACTGCACCAGTTTTGGCAAAACAGTCCCATGGTACAGTATGTTGCTACCATCACCTTGCTTAACCGCTGGTACAGTGCATTTGGGGTTAAATACCTTCCATTTACACCTCCAAACATACATGTGGTCAAAATCCTTCCAGAAGAACCTTATTTGACCCTGTAATCAAGCTTGAAGATATTGATTTTGGAGGAGGGGCTTTTTTCTTGGACATCCATGTAGATATGGTTCCAGCTTCAGTGTAGACTTTGGTGTTCCAGGAGCTTCCAGTTGACGGCTGTGCTTTGGTGGTTTCTGGGTTGTTCCTGACCATCTGAACTAATTTTTTTTTTCAGCTATGGGTAACAGTTTGGGTCTTTTTCCAGACCATGCCAAAGTAGCTTTTCCTCTTGTACGAGTTTTACTTAATTACTGTACAATTGATTGACCTGATCTTAAAATCTGTAGTTGGTTTAGAATCAGCACTAACAGACATTACTGACTTCTCTTACACTAACAAATTTTATGTTGTACAGAGAAGTTGCAAGCTGCAGCCAATCATGAGCACTAACAAGATGCTGAGTGGCCTGGATTTGGCAAAATAAATGCCATTCCATTTTCCCACAGACAAGACCTGCTTGACGAAACCATTAAATTCCAATACTGCCACTAGATTCATGTTCATGATGAGTGTATGTATACTATGGGTCACCACCCATGATAAGCCAATACCGCGCATTTGAGATGTTTGAGAATTGTATTTTCTCCGTTGCTAGAAACCTCCAGAGCTGTTTTGTTACCATTCTGCTCATGTTACAGACGTTTTGTCTTTCCTTGAACTARTGTGTGAGAAACAACTCAAAACAATCAAGTATACAGTCACTGTAAGGAATGCACTTCTACAGTCGAATGATAAAGTCACCACAAAGATTTACTGTTTCAGCGTGTTAGATATTATCAGCTGTGCATTGTTATAAAAAGCTAAAAAAGACAGTCAAAGGRCGGTCATCAAAACACAATCTCCTGTTACAGCATTCGTCATTTGTTTTCTTATACAAATACTGTACCTACTTTTACGCAGTCCTTCATGTAGTGCGTACTACAGTAGTTACACACTCCTGGCATTATGGCACTCCTTTATTCATTCAGTAAATATTACACTTCTGAAATACCTTAGCAAAGGTGTAAGAAAGAATTAAGCAAACAAAGACAAAGCCTGCTTGCCCGTTGAAGTCCRTGACTGAAAGCAGGGTGGGAATTCATTTTCTGATAACGGGAGAGAATGTAAATTCAAAATGACACATACAGGAAGTATACAAGAAGGTATCTTTGGATTATAATGAAAGTAGAATTTACTAGCAGCTCTACATTTTCTGGTTGTTTCTTACTTAACGTAGACGTACTTCATTTTCAAATGTTATTTGAGCTCAAAATGTCTGAAAAGGTCAAATTCCAGTTTTACTGATAGATTATGTCGGACATAAACTACATTTTTTCCAACTTCATACCCACTGATGATCAAGATATGAATTATGATATTCACTAATGTTGTGTGAAGRAGGATCTAACGTTTTTTGTAATAAAAAAAAAAAAAAAAAAATTTAAATGTCACCAAAAAGGCACAACAATTATCTCACCAGGAAACATCTTTATAATACCACCTGTCTGACCTGTAACAACTTGTAGGCTGTGATCCTTTTTCCACCGTAATYCTGCTGTAATCACTGTAACACATCTAACAGATCACTCCAAGGTGGTTCTTGGTGCAGAAGGACAGTGGTGACGTCAATCCAGTGACATTCACGGGACAGCAATTTGTGTTTGAAACGACTGAAGGAAAATTAGGAACATTTTYGAAAACACAAATGACAAACCAAGAGTAAAACCAAATATCACAAGTATTCTCTCACTCACTCACTGATTGTCTGTACCGCTTTATCCTGTATACGGGGTCATGGAGGACCTGGAGCCTATGCCAGGAAACTTAGGGCACAGAGCGGGCGAGGCAGGATGGGGTGCCAATCCATCGTAGGGCACACACACAACCTCAGATGCATTCACATTCACACATTATGGACAATTTGGGAACGCCAGTTATCTTAATTTGAATGTCTTTGGACTGTTGGAGGAAACCGRTTTACACGGAGGAAAGGCACCATGCACAAGGAGAACATACAAACTCCATGCACGCAGATCCGAGGAGGGAATCGAACCCGGATCCTGGAGGTGCAAGGCGACCACAAAGCAACTGTGCCACCAGCAAATTTAATTCACTTCATAGGTCACTTAATATTGCTTGTAGAAACTATATTTTCTTTCATTCATTAATCTTCATTATRTACTAATTAGATTAAAAGAAAATMTATATAAAGGATAAATGTAAGGCATCCAGGATACTATTGGTGGTGCAATAGACTGGWGCTTTTGGACTTTCTATATGTGGGTCAGGAATTCTTAGTGGTAGTCAGAGAAAATTAATCCCAGAACCAAAATCATACCATAGAAGATTTACTTGGCTATTTGCTTTATTTACTTGCATTCATATTTTCTAAGAGGTATCCAAATTTTCTAGAAAATAATATAATAAACTATTCTGACCCAGTTTTATACCCGTGGCTATGAAATATTTATGACCTGCTAAAGACTTGTTTGAATTTAAAAGATGAACTGTAAYGTGTTGCATCCTTGGTAATGTGTGGATTTGTATATGACACATGCTATGGTCAATTATAAAGGATAGCATGCTCTTTTATTAAAGAGTTCAGAATAAATAGCATATGGCTACAAAAAACAAACAAACAGAAATGTACATTATTAATATTTACAAAATCACACAATGTACTAGATCCAAAATAATCATTAGTTCATATCATGTACAGAAGAAAGCACATAGGAATCTGCAGTTATACAACAAAAATAAAGTATTCAACTAAATAACAGAACACAGTCAGGAGAATAAAAACTGCCTCCATTTCTCTATACAATCCAGTGCTAAACTAATGCACTTATCCCAATGTTTCATACTGTAAGTGATTGGATACCATTAAGGTAGAAACCTTTCTTAGCATGCTGGAACCATGATCAAACTGCCCGCTTCACAACTGAAACCCTGACCTCCCAGGAACTCRTATGACCCAAATTTGTGGAAATGGCTTGGAGCAAGGTCTGTACAGTGGATGTAGTAATAATTCCCAGCCRTGTTCCTGTAATGTGCAAGTGGTTTTGGTGAATGATTGTTTGTACAGTTTCCACAGTCAGATGTATCTCTTCCACAAGGTGGCAACTGTCATCTTTTGATTTTCAAGTATCAGACATTCTATTCTGTTTGGAAGTTTACTATCCAGGATATTTAACCGTGTCAGAAAACCCTATCTCGGACTGCTATAATCAACTGATACTAGAGATTCCGCCCATTGAAACAATCAAAATTAATGTACACAGTTATCATGGAAGTCCACATACTAATGAAAGAGCATCTTAAAGGGCGTTTACTTTTACTGAAAAACATATTAACCATTAAGTACCCTGAGTAAACTTTGTCAAGTGACCCAATTGCTTAATTGAGTGGGAGTTTACCTTAAATTATGGAATCTTAATTTAAAGTCTGATATACTTCRTTTTTTTAAATATGAAATTTGCTTTTTAAAACTAGGAATAAATTTAGATCACTCACAATGTTCTGTCTATAAAAACATTAAAATAAATAAATAATAAAACTCACAATTCAATAATAATTTTATACCGTGTACTCAAGAAATCACAGCATATTATAATAGTCTTATAGTAACCTCTTCTGRTCAATCAGTATCAAGCASTCAAGAGTGCTGCAGGAATAAAAAATAAAAAAAAGAAATCCTAGTGTACATTTTGCCAATCCAGGATGTATTCAAGCTTCAGGTGTATAGCGTAAAGTTCTAAACCCAACCTATACCTGATAAGGATAATATGCTTACTGAAGGTGAATGAATGAAAGAAAGAGCAAATACACTCCCTAAAAGCAGCATTATGACTCAAATGACTTTGAAAATGTGCTGGCGGCACGGGAGCGTAGTGACAAGTAGTTTCTTGCCTTGGATGTGTGTGCATGGAGTTTGCATGTTCTCCCTGTGCTTGGTGGGTTTCCTTTGTTTACTTTGCTTTTCTCCCACAGTCCAAAGACATGCAGATTAGGCTAAGTAGAATTCCCAATGGAATGACTGTGGGAGTGTGTGTTTGTGTGTGTGCCCTGCAATGGATTGTGCCATAAGTCTCTGGGGATAGCCTCCGGGCTACCCGTGCTCCTGTATCCAGGATAAGGTGGTGTAGACGACGATGAGTGAGTGAGTGAAAATTTGCCTCCACCTTCAAGACTTGTCATTAAGACAAGGCTTTATTCTAAGGTTTTCATTCTAGAGGAAAATCTCACTCATAAGTATGGGGAAAGCCATGTTCAGTTCACTTTTCAGTTTTAAATGATATGACACAAACTACACATTTTGGCACGTGTGTGTGTGTGTGTGTGGTTGGTCACGGTTTTGTCTGTCATGCCCTAACCTGTTAAGCAGGTTATAAAAGCAGAAAGCATACTGTTGGAATGACAAAACAATAGGTCATACAGTCTGACTATTCATTGTGAGGGCATACACAATTGTGTGAAGAAAATAGAGTTCAGTACTTTGTTTTTTGACCAAAATATTTATTCCAGAGTGTTGTTTTGGAGGATAACCATTCCTGATAATTCCTGACCATGCCTAAATAGCATGGACACAGACTTTCCTGGACACAGACTTGAAGGGTTTAAAGAATTAATCTGTATCTTTTTTTTTTTGGCTCGCCCAAACAGAGCACGTGTAACGTAAGTAAACATGACTCTTATCTTGTAAATGCTAACGACGTCAGCAGTTCTGAAGCCTTAAATACCGAGTATTTTAATTGAAACAACAGCGACCTCTACTGGCGCGGCGTAGAATGCAAAATCTTCAATTTAGGATTGTTTGACTTTGTTTCAAATGGTAAAATATTTGAGGATGCCTGACCATCCCAACCATGTGTGCGTGTTAAACATTTAATTTCCATATTAGCTGTTATAATAACCTTCAATCCCCTATGAAGTCTTTATGCTAAATGTTGGTGTGTGGCACATTCAGCCAAAGGGTTAGTGAGATCAGGCAGTATTAGTGATGTTACACAAGGAGATCTGGGGTGCAGTCAGCGTTCCATGTCATCCCAAAGGTGTTTTTGTCAAAAGGAGGTGCAGTAAGTTTGAAGTCTTCCACTCCGACTCTAACAAACCTACTGTATGTCTGCATGACGCTCACATGCTGCACCGGGGCACTGTCATAGTGGAACAGGTTTGCCCTCCTCTATTCCAGGGATTCCATTCATTACATTTTAGTGCTTTCAACATTGTCAGCAGCAGTTTTGGAAAGTCCTATACATGGTGCGTTTGATTTGTCCACACACCATACCTATACTATCCGCATACACATAAAGAGACAACTGTGGAATTTCAACACAAGCAAACCTCATTCTGCTTTATGATGCACTGATTAAAATTAATCAAGTAAAAAAGTAAAAATTAATCTCTATTGATACGGATGACCACAAACTCATCTGAGTGGCACTCTACAACAATATGGTGCTATCCAGTGACCTTCAAACACAGTGACAAATTGCAAACTGAAACTGAGATGAAGTACACAAAGAGAACAATTTGAAACAGGCTTCTAGAGATGTCATACAAAGCCAGAAAACAGCTCTTCATCAATGAGAAGCAAAGAAGGGCCAGGTTGAGTTCTGTCAACACTTGGTCATCTTATGGTTAGACAGAGACCTGGAGAGACCTACAAGCCACCAGTGTCTACCAACAACTGTGAAATGTTGAGTTAGATTGATAGTGATGATCTGGAAGATTTGTCTTAACAGGTGAGTTACAAGATTATCCTGGAAGAATATTTGCTTTGTTCTGTTCTGACTATGTTCCCAAATCTGAGGATTTGTTTGTTTCCCCCAATAGGACAATGCTACATGGCACACAACCAGGTCAATCAAGGTGTGGATGGAAGATCAAGACTCTGTTATGGCGAAGCCAATCTCCAGATCAAAACCCCTTTGAGAACCTCTGGAATGTGATTGAGAATTAGATGGATAGTTACAAGCCATCAAATTAAGCCAACACTTTTGTGCGGAGAGTGGCAAAAAGTTACCCAAAAGCCATGCAAAAAAACAGTGGAGAGCATGCCAGGATGTACAAAATCTGTGATTGCAAATCAGGATTTATTTCACCAAGTACTGATTTCTGAATATTTCTTAGTTAAAACATTTAAACCATATTGTTTAAAAATGCACATGGACATGCATTATTTAAGATTTGCAAACACTGCTTCAATGGAGGTTGCATGTTCTCCCCGTGCTTGGTGGGTTGCCTCCAGGTACTCCAGTTTCCTCCCACAGTCCAAAGACATGCAGATTAGGCTAACTGGTGTTCCCAAATTGTCAGAAGAGTGTGAATGAGTCTGTGTGTGTGCCCTGCGATGGATTGGCACCCTGTCCAGGGTGTACACTGCCATGATCCTGAATACAGAATATAAAAAATAAAATAATTGAAAGGCAATCTTAATGCTTCAGAATACCAAGACATCTTGGACAATGCTATAACTTTGGGAAAGATGAGTTTCTAACGTTGGGGAAGGCCTTTTTGTACTCCAACATGACTGTGGCCCAGCGAACAAAGCAAGGACTGTACAGGCATGGTTTGATGAATTCAGTGTAGCAGCGCTGACCTCAACCTCATCTTGTACCTTTGGGATGAACTGGAATGGAAATTAATAAATGCTCTACAGAACGTATGGGCAGAAATTCTCACAGAAATACTACAAAATTATGTGGACTGCCTTCCAAGAAGAGGGGGGCGCCTATTTGGCATTCCCAAATTTCCAAAGTGAATGTTGATTTATATTATATTATATTATATTATATTATATGTTTCCTGATTAAGGAAAGCTGGAAGGTGTGAATTTTCAGGATTGAAAAATCACACCTTCCAACTTTCCTTATTCGGGGAAACCTCTCAACTCCACGTTTAATTCCAAACGGCAACACTTTCTCCCTATAGTGCACTCAGTAGTGTGGACGCCTGATTTTCCATTATACACCACGTAGTGCACTTGTAAAGGGAGGCATTGAGGTCCTGACCCGCTGTCATGGCTCGCGCTGGCCTGTTTCCGCGTTACTTCCTTGTTTTTTTCATCTTTCACTTGGAGTTGTTGCACTTATGGCTGTGGAGTTAATGGCGCTTTCCGTCAAGTTTCCGCTTAACCGCTATTCTCTCTAACGGTGCGGAAAGAAAACAAAAAAAAAACAAACAAACGAAAACACATATTTTGGCATATTTTTTCTTCTTCTGAGGTGTACATACTAAAAAGTGAGGAAAAAAGCCAACCGAGTAAATCATTTCGGCTGGCGGTTCGAATTAGCGAGGTAGCTAGCTAACTAGCTAACTAACTATAAAGTCTTCCTAAGTTTGGCACTGAACACCACAATGGCAGATTCACATGGCAGGGACAGGACGGACGACAGTGAACTCAGAGGTGCAACAGGTGGTGAAGGTAGGACCCAAAGTGGGGGGAAAATAAATAAATAAATATATCCATGAAATCAGCTGTTAACCATGTTTCTTCCGGATAGCATTTAGCGCGTTGAGTTCTGATGTCATGTTTCGGGTTTCTGATTCAAAAAATTGTCCAGTTTCATGATACACGTCACTGATTTACCTTCAAACAGGACGAAGATAAAATGAATTTATGTCAAATTAACAATATAACAATGAATCACGTACACCCTTTTAGGGCTTTCCTGTGACGTCACATCCAGACACAGCAGTCTGGCTCCACCTGCACTTGAGTGTACATGAGTTGTAAGGATAGGGTGGAGTAGATATTCCTCTTACAAACCTTTTGTTAATATGTATTGTTGTTTAAATTACAATAGAATAGAAATGAAATGGGTGCTGTTGGACACCATGTACCTCTGATTATTTGTAGTTTATCTTCTAAACAAAAAGTCAACGATCATTTCCTACTGAAAACTGTTTACACTCTGATCTACATCTCACAGCAATTGCCATTAACTCATTCATTTTCAGTGACTGCTTCGTCCTGGTCATTGTTACAGAGGATCCGGAGCCTATCCCGGTAGACTACTACATCCTTGTTATTAAATTAAACTCGGTGCGCAAACCCCTAGTCACCTGATGCAATGTCCCTAAGCCCGGATAAATTGTGGGGTGAGGGTTGCGTCAGGAGGGGTGTCTGGCGTGAAACCCCTGCCAAGTCGTTGTGTGGATCGGATGGCCCGCTGTGGCGACCCTTCAATGAGGGAGCAGCTGAAAGACTAACAATAAAGTATATTTTTATATAATTTTTTTACAGTAGACATTGTCATAAAGTAGTTCATTGGTGGCTCAGTAGTCCATGTATCGCCTGCCATGCATAAGACCCAGGTTTTATTCCTAACCAATGCCCAGACCCGATCCACTGAATGCAGAGCCGGACTCAAGCCCGGATAAATTGGGAGTGTTGYGTCAGAAAGGGCATCCGTGGTAAAACCTGTGCCAAGTTGTGTGGGTCGATGGTCCGCTGTGTCGACCCCTTGACGGACACAGCCGAAAGAAAGTAGCTTGTCAGAAATATATAAATTCCGGATACAAGTTTTAAACTTAGAAATATATCTCTAATGAGCGAGCCAGAGGCTACAAGGATAAGGAAAAAACTCCATAAGATGGCGTGAGGAAGAAGTATCAGTATGCATCTCATAAATAATTCCCTTCTATAACTGTGTGCCATATCGATAAAAAGTGCAATTTTATGACGAGAATGAATTTCAATCTGGTTCATACATAAAGTTTATTTTGCTGAACTTTTCAACTACTCACTAATGGAGACTTGAGTGCAAAACTGTTTGTGGCAATTGCACTTCTAAATCTATTATAGTCATAAGCAATTGTAGCAAAACTGTTTGTATCAGTTGCTTTCCAAAGACAWCTTCACAGTTTCTGAGTTTACCCAGAGTGTGGCCAATTCGTAGATTTAGGTAAGCAATCCACCTGGCGCGCATGTGTGGAGGGAAACCCACAAAGTCACATGAAGAACGATGGAAAATGACCTTTTTACAGAGATAGTTAGGTGCATATGCATGAAGAAAAATTTTGAGGAATCATATTACTAGTTTTACAAATGAGAGAATTAAGAAGTAAGGAAGCATAAGCATGCAGATATCAGGATAACCACAAACAAACACACAAACAAACAAACACACAAACAAACACACACTATTTCCAAAATCAAATTTCCACCTATTAATATTACATAAGACACATTTGTTAAGTCCCCATATTGCTTTAGCTCCAGTAACACTTTCTGCCCTATTCATCTCTATCAGTGATGTTAAAATATGAGTAAAAGCATTGCATTTTTTTCTGTAATTCTCTACAAATTCATTGTTTATAAAAAAACTGTAAAGCAGGCGATCCCAGCAGAATAAACTGATCATTAAGTCACTGATTTTTCCTTTAATACAAGTTGAAAACGGACAGTCTGATTGTAATGCTTCCTTTTTTATTGTACAGTACTGTGCTAAGGCCTTAAGCCACCCCTAATGTCTTAATATTTTTCTTTCAAAGAGTCAGACTTTTTTGTATTTTAATGCAGTCTTGAGGAATAGTTGTTCAGACCTCCTGAAGGACTTTTTTGCCTCTCATTTTCAGTTCAGTCCCTGTATTTGAAAAGGTTCAGAGGAATGTTTTTGTTAAAGCGACACAGCCACCTAAACGTCATTCAGTCTGTCAAAGTACAACATTTGTTCCAATTTCATTAACTTAATCTAAATAATTTAATTTAATATGAAGAAATGAGTGGTGGCTCAAGGGTTTTGTACAAGATACAGCAAGTATCAGCTGGTTCCATGATTACAGCAGCAAAAAATTAAATCCCTTTATCTCTCTCTATACATATTTAATGATTGTCATTGTTATTAAATGATACTTTTATACTGTATGTCTAAATTCTAATCTTTTGTAACACACTTTAAGAGGTTGGACTTGAATTGAATACTGCAGTTTGAAGAATTGAATCATATTGAATTATAAAAAAAAACGATTAAGCTTGAAATGTGATATTTGCTTGTGTTCTAAGTTACTTTTTTTCTGTTAAGCATTTCTTTTTTTTTCTTTCAGATGTCAGTGATGATAGGATTATAGAAGAAGGTGCTATAGTACTAAGAGAGTATGTTAACCCACTTTCTTCCTGTTCCCATATTTACATTTGTGGCCATAGCTGCATCTCTCCTTATCCCAAGTGTGGCTCATTTTCACGTGCAGATATGTAATCGAGCGGATCAGTACAGAGGACCCGGCTATGCACGTGAGCGCCGAGGACCTTGGAGGAACAGCTAACGAAGGAGATGATCCTCATGTGAAAGAAGTTGTAGAGCAGCTTCTTAAGATCGCAGATGAGCTGAATAGGAATGCAGAGCTTCAACAGTAAGAAATCTKTACTATTTTTGATGACTAAATTATTCAAGATTGCAGTATTAAACCCTCCCAACCCAGGGAAATAACCTAAGTTGTATCCAATAGTAGCACCATGATATTGTACAATATCAATAGGGTGCATGTCTGCCCTAAATGTGGATTATGTGTGCTGGTAGATTTGGAGGTTGCCTTTTGTGTCAGGCAAAATGCAACTCTGCGCAACACTGACACACCCATGCCCCAGGACGAAGTGTATGTTTTGGAGCAATGCACCCTGCAGTAGGTGTTCTGCTTGGCTATGAAGCACAGAAGGAAACCACACAGTCTGACCAACAAACTGACCATGTGCCTTTATGCAAAATTAGATTCATTTGGATTAACGTTCTACAATACATTGCGGCACTGGTGTTGGTGCACTTGACTCAGCTTTTCTGCTATTTGTTGCCCCTTTGTAAGATTGTCTTGCGTGACAGAAGACATCACTGTAACAATCTACATTTCTTTCATGTTTTGTACGAGGGGTGTTCAAGTCAAACCGGGACTTTTAATTGTGCAGAATTACAGAATACAGTAAAGACAGTAAACACTACACTAATGCATTCATCTCAGGGTTTCACTAGGGCTTGGACCAATGTATAAAGGTAGAAAGTTTCTCGTATGCTGGAGCAATGATCGGACTAAAAATGTCCTTCTCCATTAAATAAGCTCATGGACACCAATGATTGGTTAGAGAGAGGAATACCTGCCTTCCTACCCAGACAGCTAGATCAGTTAAAGCACTCTTAGATTCCCAGTGATGGATGAATGTTTGCTTGATGCATTAATTAAAACACAATCAACGCTATTTTTTAATTTTCACTTAATCTCGCAAATAGTTTTCTTCAGGCACATAAAGCAAGCTTTTTCCGGAAATAACTACAAAGTCTGTTGTAAAAAGACTTGTTTAAACTCGCCCCTTGTTGGCAAAGGATGACACTGAATGACGGCATTTCATAGTAAAATGCAACACATCCAGGAAGCACCAACTGCAAAATTCTTCGTTCACAGGATCAGTGACGCAAATTTATCAACTGGTTAAAATGCCATGAGTGGCCTAAAAGAACTTTTGGACAAGGTTTAAGCTAAGAATTTTTTTTTTTACTGTCTTGCAGTTTGGACTTACAAAAGTCAGTCTTTTATAACAAGGCAAACTGTCATCAGCCACTGAAATGAAACTGAAACTAGTAGAGGAAGAGGATGATGATGTTGTAAAAGATTTTGTGTCGTTTTTTTATGTTTCTCATGATATTTATCAATATTTCTAGAAACGTTTTGCATGCATCAAAGCCCACTACGTTTTTCTTTGTCACATTTTGCTGTAAAAACACAATCAAAACATGAGTTTGCTAAATTATTATTTAAATAAAAATAAAACTCCACCTTCTAGACAAGAAAAAAAAGCAACACTCTTGTGATGCAAAGAAAATATGCACAAAATATTCTTTCTGTTTGTAATACTTTCTGGACCTTTTCAAAGTGAAATTCTAATTTTTTTATATATTTTGCAGTAATCGTATATGTATGATAAATATATATGATCATATATTTAGCACTTCTTGCCTCACTGTTTTGAGAATAGATATTTACAATATCAAAAAGCAACAAATTGATTATATGGTATTCCTTTACTAAAATTGTAACATAAGCTAAATCAGGCATTATATGTATACATGTTCATCATGACCATATGTTTCTCTCTGCACAGTCTCATCAACACTGTACAGGCGAACTGTGCTCAGGAGGTGTTCATGACTGTGGCCAAGAGCATCTTTGCGGATGGCATTAACTGGGGGCGAATAGTGGCTCTCTTTCATCTGGCCTTTAGGCTCATTTATAAGGTAAAGATTTCCTCCCGTTTCTACAAAGTTTTGAAAGTTCTATTAACAGGAAAATCTTCATTTTAAATATTCAAATGTACCTGGTTTGTTTATTTTTAAAAATTGGATGTAAGGCCAGTGATGTTACTGGCTTATGAGAGAGGTGCCCAACATTGCTAAGAAGATCTCAATCGATCTAAACCTGTACATGACAGTTTTACTTTACATTTATGTCAACAGTAATGGGTATGCCATTTTTTTAAACGATCATGGTCATGTCCAGGCTTTTTGTGATTGTTATATTTTTTGGAAGACCAGGCCAATGTTCACCTAAATTAGGATGACAAATAAATACATAAATTATCCACTAATGAAAACTTATCCTTATCATTAAGCTGTCCTTGCAAGTWCACTGAATTGACTTCTTTGCCCATTGAGCCCCTGCTTCAGCTGAGAAAGCATTAAGCTTCAGTAGCAGGAAATAAAATTAATACATTTGAAACTATTAACACCTCTAAATTAACTCAGAAATATATAATTCAGTTTTATTTTTCATTTTCAGTAATATTTTTAAAACCTGCCTGAAAAGATTAATTTATTTAACAGGATCGATTGTTGTTTACTTGCTCTATTTATTGAAGGATTGCATCTAGTGGGTCAAATGTAAATGTGTGTTAAAGTTTTTATGTATATTTGTTACATATTCCAAAGGAGAAATAARGTAATTGTAATATACTTTTAGGGGAAAAAAAATGTTAAACTACTGGTAAACAACTGAATTGCTCCCCTGTAATTGCTCCCGCATGTTTATTGGTTGTAGTGATACAGGAAATTGACTGTACAGAGACTATAGAAGCTACTGGAAAGACTCAGCTCTTTATCCCCCCACCTCTCTTCCCTCAGGCACTGACTCAAAACCACTTTGAAATCATCAAGCACATCATTAGCTGGGTATTGCAGTTTATCAGGGAACACATTTCCGCCTGGATCAGACAGCAAGGAGGATGGGTAAGTGGTTGGTATGCGTGTGTGTATGTGTGTAAGTATGCTCACGAAGGCTTTCTGGCCACCCATACAGAGCCACACAGGTCGACTCAGACACAGGCCACCACACACAGAGGCACGCCCACTTTAGTGTCAGGAAGCATAGAGGCGCAAACTCTGACGCGTTCCATACACATGTATTATGTACACACACAACGAAAGCACACCATACGCACGTACCCATGTTTATTGAACATATTATTGTTTTTTTATTTATTTATTTATTTTTTTACATTAAATGGATATCAAATGCGGAATTCCCACATAAACAACACTGATTCATGTGAGGGTCAGCCTGGCAGACGATGATTCAGCACCCTGCAGCTGGGATTATCACTGCGGAGACTAATTACTGCTAATTTAAAGTAATGTACACACACACACACGGTAAGAGGCAGGGTGGTTGTCATCATAACAATTATACAGGCAAAAGTAGTTAGAGGGCGGCTGAATTTGTAGCTTTGCTTTAGATGTTCAGCGTATCTCGTTTTGCAACTCATGTCTTTCACTCGGATGTTTGTGCGACGGTGTCCAAAGACCATCATTACAGCACAGCGAGGTGCAGCGAGCATGTGTGGCGCAGAAGCTCCTCCAGACCTGGCAGGAGTCCGCTGGCGAGTTTTATAGCTCAGACATGATCATAAAGGCCGTAGTAAGCGCGATCCTGGGTTTTCAAACTTCAAACAGCTCGGCGTCATGGAGCATGCTGTGGTTTACACTACTAAAATCATGGGGCCCTCATGTAAATATGTGACCATGCTTCTGTGTGAGTGTGAGAACGTCTGATAAAGGCAAGCGCAGGTGGAGAAAGACATGGGTACAAACATTGGTGGTTCATATGGAAAGCAGCATTTGCTTAAATGAACACACATTTCCTGTTAAATGTTCTTGCATTCATTTCAATTCAGGAAAACAGATTGACAGGAAAGACAACGACATTAATAATCTTGTAGAGAGGACGTCAAACTAAGAGACTGAAACAAAGCTAAATGTTTATTTAGCTAAAGAACTACATGGTGTTACAGGAAAATAATCAACTGGGAGATTTTGTTGATGTAAAGTACTTTTACAATAGGGATGAGAATCACCAGGGACCACCTGATATGATATTATCGTGATACCTAGGTGCCGATTTGATTCGTATTGCAATTCTGTGTACAACAGATATAGGATTAGAGAGGAACTGCAACATTTTACGTCAAATGCAAAAATGTATAAATAAAAAATAAATTTAACAAATCGATTTTGGAATCAATGTGACGATCAATGAATTGCCACACCAGTTTTTTTTACTTGACCGAATCAATGTTTTGTTTCCCTGATACCACAGCAATTTTGCAATTTTTTGCACTTATTAAAGCATGACATTACTTTTTATTTAAGTATAGTTTTATTTAATGATGTAAATAAAAACTTTATGTATTTACAACATCTGTAAATTCTATCCCTCCTACCCAGATAGCAGGGCAAATTTTGCTTCCTTGTCTCTCAGCCATGGACGGCTTTTGAATCCTTATGAAGATATGTTTTAATCCACATATTTGGAGTGGCGTCTGCCATCCAAATAATTATGATTAGCTTTTTGAGCTTACTTACAGAGCTAGGTATTATCAAAATCTACACATTTCCTATGTTATTTACTTTACTATATTGTCTCCCACTGTGGTCACTGTAACTGGTTACCCTGATGTTGATAAAAGTGCTGACCTTCATGTTGTCCTGTTTTTTGTTTTTGTTTTTCTTTTTTTCAGGCGGGCGTAATGCGCAGCGTATCAAGATGGCGCACTGTGTCCATCATTGCAGCAGTGGCGTTCGTCGCAGCTGCAGTCTACTGGAGAAGAACTCGCTGACCGCCCGACCCTAAAATCCTGACACCATTGAAAGAGCCAGTTTCATTAATTTGCACATGCGGGAAATTATCAGAAGCAATAAGTGCTGATATTTAACAAATGCAATGACCAAATGATCATGTCGATTGGCAAGTTAGATTACCAACCTGTAAAATACTGTAAGGAATAAGAACTCCATTTCATTACACAGTGTAGTTTTTTTGAGATTGTTCTCACTGTTGTGTTTATACTGTAATTTAACAAGGCACAACTATTTATTAACAACACAGTGTCTTGCCTTTTATTTTTTTGACACTCCACTACATTTGTAGCAATCCATTTGTCCTCCACAGCTCTTAGAATTTTAATAAGTGCCAATGTCTTCCAGCCCTACCTCCATCTGGTGAAATATCTGACAGTTTATCAAAGGTTTTTTGAATATGGGTTTTTTAGTATATGATGTACTATTAACATTATTGAATGTCAGATTTTAAACTCTCTTGAACGTCTTATTTCTAACTCCTGTCTAGACAAGACCTCTTTGCAGGAATGTAATGAATGTGTTTACACTTATTACTAAGCAGGGCAGCAGATGGTGAAGGAAAATCTCCTTTGCTAGCTCAGACTTTTAGAGGCAGAAGTTCTGTTTGTGTGATAAACATCAAGACAAGAAGCTAAAAGAATGATTAAAAGATAAGAAGCTAAAATAATGTAATCATTGCTTTATTACTAATATTAAAAAATGGGTTATTGGGTCTTGAGTTTTAAATCATGATAGCTATTAGTTGGAACAGTATGCGTGTTTAGCCTTTGGGAATTTGTTTGAATAAGGAAACAATAGTGCATTTGTGTATCATGTTCAGATAAGATTTTGAAATTTTCAGAAATACAGGGAAAATAACTACAAAAGTGTTTTTTTCCTGTTGTGAATTCAGGGAAATTGTACTTGGTTTTTGTTTACATCAAAATAAATGTGATCAATCAAGTCTCCTCCTGATTGTTCAATTTTTATTGTTCATTTAAATAAACGAATATTTTTTATTATATATTTTTTACATCAACTAAAAAGAAAACAAACTATGCAAGAAAAACACAAAAAATCAACAGTGAATGGAATACCAGCATTGTCAGCATGATGTGTGATTCTGGTTTGCTAGTTTCTCACCCTCAGCTATTTTGCTCAAAGGCTATGCGCAGGAATGTTCAGGTTGTTTGTTTGTACTCTGCCGTTATATTTTGTGAATTTAGTTTAATGAAAACCACCGAGCTCTTCACCAGGCAGTTACTAAAGATGAACGAATGGTGCCTTTCTTTCTTCTGTGAGTTTCAGGTTGTGCATGAAAATAAAAACGTTTATGCAGTTTTTTGGTAGTGCACCTGATACCCTGTTAAGCATTTTGGCAAGAACTTTATGGAAACATATGGAAAGATTTAAAAAGTAGCTCAATGCGATTATAAACACCATTCACCCCTTGAAACCCGAACAGCTCTTTTCATGCCATTCTCTCGAGCATTGTGTCTGCCTCGAGGCCACTATTGCTTCTCACCCAATATCAAGTCCAACTAGAAAGAAAGAGAGCAGCGATCGGCAGTGAGTTGCTCACACGTAATGTTTCATCTTTTCATGTTGTAATTGGAAACACACATACTCAAGTGGGAGCAGGTTCTGCATCGTGTCCACAGGTCCATTATCCTTGTGGGCCACTAGAAAGAAACCTCCATGTGTGTGAGCTGCAAAGAAGCAGTGAACTCCTTCCTCCTGTCTCTCCTCAGCTCAGCCGCCACACAGCAAAGCAGCAGTCTCTTAAAACGAAGCATATGGGTCTGAGGGAGGTCTATGCGTGCTAAGGGTTTAGTCATGGCACTAAAAAAAACGTACAGCCCTTAGTCTTAGACTGCTAATCATTAATAGGATAAATAAAATCTAAAGTTCTTATAGCATGACCTGAAACCTATTATTAAAAAGACTGAGCAAGGCCAGGACCTTTCATGATCCACTTCTATACATTTATAGATAGAATTATTATTATAGTTAAGAAATTGCATAATTTTCTTTTCTTCCATGAGTTTTAGTAAAAATAATATTTTTTTTCTTTCAAGCACAAAATGTGAAGACATTCACCTCTATAATATTTGAAATATTTGGAATATTAGATGTCACATGTTGAACAGAAACT
>QMIH01000320.1:294812-312661 GCA_003987875.1 Clarias batrachus
CGGTTAACAGCAGCTCAGATCAGAGAGCAGGTCAATGCCACACAGAGTTCTAGCAGCAGACACATCTCTAGAACAACTGTTAAGAGGAGACTGTGTGAATCAGACCTTCATGCTAGAATATCTGCTAGGAAACCACTTCTAAGGACAGACAACAAGCAGAAGAGACGCGTTTGGGCTAAAGAACACAATAAAGAACACAATAAAGAAAACTATTTGAATGAGAAGGTGTGTCCAAGAGCTTAGTAAAACATTCATGCCATGGCATTAACTGGGATGCCAGGTAACGACAATTTTTCCTGATGCAACTCTTTGGTGCTACAACTTCAGCAACCCAAATTCTCAAACATGTTACTAATTCAGGAAGAAACTTGTAACACAAATGTGATTGTTGCCTGTAGTTTTGTCAGTTGTTCAGGTATATACAGTACATTTAACTGACTTGTTCCGGGATGTAGTGATTGTCTTTAACCACAAGATGTCAGGTTAAACACAATAAAACTGTCCACGCTGCATACTAGTCTGCACAGCCATGGAGAAAGCTAGTTGGAGTCAAAGGTCAAACACCACAATTGATTTTAAAATGAATGACTGCAGTACAGCTTTTCTCTCATGCCTCATGGCTTTGGACATTTTAATCAAAAGAGTTGTCTTAGGTCTTGTTCAGACTTCCAGCCTAAATCAGATTTTTTGCTATATCCAGACTSGAATCGCTTTGGAATGAGATTGCTTTCATGCAGTCTGAACAATAAAAATAAAAATAAAAACCCGAACCACGTTCAAAGCTTGTTTGAAACCAGGTTCAAAATCGCATTCCTAAAGATATGTCTCGGTCTTGATCCTCTACCCACTCAAATCGGATAAAGATCCTTAGTAGTCTGAACAAGGCACAAGTCAAACTGTAATGGTGGCACTGTGGTTTAGTGGTAACCTGGTCCAAAGACTCACAGATTAGRCTAAATGCCATTTCCAAATTGCCCATAGTGAGTGTGTGTGTGTTTGTGCCCTATGATGGACTGGCGCCTCATTCATAAGTGTGCCCCACCTAGTGCCTTGAGTCCCCTGGGATAGACTCTGGGCCTCCTGTGACCCTGTACAGGATAAGTGCTATAGAGAATGAGTGAGATGTGGTCTTCATAGCCTTTAAAAAGAACAACCTTGAGATTAATATTATTATATTAGAGTTAGTGTCATGATTTAAAGGTTAATTAGTAATAAGATTGCACACAACTTTAGCCTCTATGATGTCATACAATGAGACGGCTGTGATTCATATCAGTGTTTGTTTATGTGCTTTCCCCCCCAAGGATTCTCATTGCTTTTTTGTCAACAGTGATGTCATTGCGATCTGTTGTGTCTCGTGTGCTGTTCTCCCATGGTGCATGAACTGTGGTGGATTAAATATAACACGCTTACATAATTGGATGACTTGTCTAGTGAGCTAAATTGTTATGGCCAAGGGCTTAAACGAGGCTACATGCAGGGTCTGTTGCTTTATAAGAGTTGGGTTGATGTCGGTGACAAGGTCAGTGACTCTCAGCAGTGCACGTGTACAACCCCCTGCAGTGTGTGCCACCTCTTGGAGTTTTTGGTGCACAATGCAACAAACTTGTATTGGGTTGACTCATGAAGTCTGGAAGGTCAGGCTAGGATTCTCCTGGAGTAAGGGTTACKTAATCATCAACAAAAGCAAAAAGTTGATAAAAATAATAAAGTAATAATAAACTTCTTTTGTATTTTCTGAGCAGCTTTTGCATCCTCTCAGTTGTTACATATACATAGTTTTTGATTTTCTCCCCCTAACTATTTTCTGTTTGTTTCACCCAGTTTTATCTTCTTRTTTCCTTCTCATTTTTGGCACAACTCAGCGAGAACAGATAAGGTTTGATATTTTTTGAGCTGCTCACCATGGTTGTCAAAATCATTTATTTGAGTTACAGCAGCCTTCCTGTGAGCTCAAACCAGACTCTATTCTCCATCATAGACATGACRTTTCCATTTCTGTGCAAACTCTGGAGACTGTTGTGTTTAATAATCCAAGCAGAGCTGTTTCTGAAATACTAAAACAGACCACCTGACACCATCATCCATGACACCGTCGAATTCACTGAGATTCCATTTTTCTCATTCTAATATTTCCTGTGAACTGCAGGACTGTATGTATAATGCATGATGTATAATATGCATGTATAACTGCATGTAACTGCAAGCTTATATATAAAGCGGAAAGGGTGCACCTACAACACTCCATGCATTGTGTGTGTTTTAGCAATGTAGCCTTTACAAAAAAAAAAAACCCAGACGTCAGTTTGATTAATACATGAAACTTTGCTAKTCACATAAAAATCTGAGACATATTAACGGTAGATATTGATTGACAGTGGAGTGACTAATTGCTTTACTTCCCAGGGACCGCTAATGTCTAAGTTTCCTTCTGGCTCTCCCACACTGTAAACCCTAATGCTCAAWGTAATTAAACATATTGAAAGAATACTGTTAACTAAAACAATTAAAATTYGTTCAAATTAATAGACCTTGATGAGTATTTAGAACTTTTTGGTATTATGAGTTTGTAGAAATRACACTTTTCAAGCTGAAAAAGWTTCATATTTTAACCCACAGTATCTGTCTCCTTAAAGTTCCACCAACTTAAAATCTTTCAGCCTRGCGATTTTGTGTCTGACGTCACCAATGCACATGTAAACTGCCCACATTGAGTTGTTTTGATCAAGATGGTGGATTAGTCTGTCTTTGCATGATGCTGTAAGTATAATCTTTACAAATCTGGGCATCCAAAAATAATTCTTATTTATTTGTAACAGAGCACTTGTAGCTTAGTAGTACTGTAGGTGTCTTGCCTGCCGTACGGAAGGTCCGGGTTCGATTCCTAGCTAATTGGTGAAGTGCCTGTCCCAAGCCCAGATAAAAATTGGAGGGTTTGTGTTCAGAAGGGCATCTGGCATAAAAACATGTGACAAACCGCTGTGGTGACCCAATGCCAAGAGCAGGCGAATGACCAACAACAATTTATTTAATTGTCAACAACTAAAAAAATATATAGTATGAGTTAGGCTACTCACTAAATAACGATTAATATGAATGAGTACAACCAACTCAAAAACTGATAGTTCTGTTTACTTAAAATTGGAAACATCATTACTTAAAAAATTGATGGGTTTACWGTGCATTTAGTTTAGKTATGACCTATGCTGTCATACTTAGTCCTGTCTGAGTCCCTGATTACGCTCTGCACAATGTACATTCACCTTATATATCATGTGACTCTGACCATACCTGTTATTCTTCTATTCTCTTCCTCTCTTTTGAGCTACACATGGCACTCCTGAGTTCCTAGTGAACCCCCTTTTTCCTACAGACTTGTCTGACTCATTCTGGTGCCCCGCTTCAGAATGGAGATCTTGTCGTTTAGGTTGGTTTGCTTATCAGAGACAATCTGATAATTATTGTTTATATTTTTCCTCACACTTTTCATACCAATTTCCCTAATTTGATTTTTTTTTGATTCAGTAGAGCTGTTTTTATGGCAATGACTATAATGACTAAAGTATATACACAAAACATTTAAACAGTTTATAATTGGATGCTAGTTTAGCTAACTAGCTGGTGTTACAGAGGAAATGTTTAAATTAACCTCCCATGATTTCCGTTGAAGTTGGTAAATAGGAAACTAAATAAGTTTCGAAAATATAACTGTTTTGAGCACTGGTACACTAAATTAAATGACCTCAGCTGTGTTTTTTGTTATTAGCAGCTGCTCCATCCCCCACTTCTCCCACTTTGCTAACATTTAGCTTTTGCTTTACACAGACCTATTGCTAAATATACACAAAAACAAGGAGAAAGTGATTCACTGTAACCCTAACCAAAAATACATAAATTGTCTACCAAAGATGAACCAATGATGGAACTATTTTTTTTGTCTGCTTTTAAAAGTAAATTAGGTTATAGTGAATGAAAACCTATAAAATTGCTACAATGCACCATGCTGTAACAATGCTAAAACATGTATTATCTTTGTTTAAAATGTCTTTTACATTGACTTTTTATACATATTGGTAAGTTTATTATCAGTGGGACAAAATGTCCTCACATTTGTCATTTCACCTTGCTAGATTTAAGACAGAGTTCTTGCTAAAAGCTTATGAATTTGGTCACTTTCTTATTAAATATTTAACAAAAAGAAAATTTAGGAAGCTTTGGTGACATCCCCATACGCACACCAGGGGTCACCAGGATATTACTCAGCCAGAGAAATGGATATGTTTTGTCACAAATTTATAGATGCTAGTAGACTGGATTGGTTTTCCCCTGAGGGAARCCATACATCAGGTTTCTCTCAGTAGTAGTTTCACAGGCGTCATAAATGCAAGGGGTCCCGATCTGTATGAGTCCCACCAGGGTGCACAGTCTTAGTCACATCTGAGAGTAGCCTGTAGAAGGACTGCAGAGTTTCTTCCAAATCATGAAAAGGTTGAGGTTTAAAGTGGCCATCCTCCACTGTGACCTGAACGTAATGGCTTGTGACAATGGCCCCAGGTTACAAACATCTCTTTAAGCTCCAATGACCTGTCTGTACATAGGTCAGTGACGGACGAACTGCTGACATTTCTAAAACTGTGGTGACTAACTGGAGCATTTATARTTTAGGTGAATCATTCCCGGTAAAGCATGAATAATGCACATAGAGGAATACATTTATAAAACACTTTAAGTACAACTTTATGCTAATGCATCTATCTAATCTACCATCATGTGGCAGCATACACTACTAGTCAAGTTTGGACACACCTTCTAATTCCATGATTTCTTGATTTTTATTTCTTCCTACACTGTAAAACAATGCTGAAGGCATCCAAAATATGCAATAATCTTCTTTAAACAGTTGATATTGGGATGTGTCTACTATGCTGTTTAAAGCCTTCATAACAGCGCTAATATGACACGCAGTTAATTGGTGATTTCTGAGGCTGGTAATTCTAAATTAACTTCTACAGAACAGCTGCCCTTCATGTCTTAAAATAACAACTGAATGTTGTTGTTATTTTTGTTGTTGTTGCAGATACTTAATTAACTAATGCTATATATCATCATCATCATCATCATCATCATCATCTATACCGCTTAATCCTGTATTCAGGGTCACGGGGGCCTGGAGCCTATCCCAGGAGACTTGGGGCACATGGCAGGGTACAACCTGGACAGGGTGCCAATCCATCGCAGGGCACATAATGCTATATATGTTATTTCATAATTTAGCAAAAAAAAAAGAAAAAAAATCCAGCATTTTTAAAGAATGTACAAAATAAATCCAAACTTGTGTCCAAATTTTTGACTGGTATTGTACATAAAATCTCAAGCAATAGGAAAAAACCTGCAATTGTGCAATTGGTGTTTCGATGAACCTGTGCCCACAAGAGTTGAACCTAATGGAGTCTTCTGCAGTTCTAGCAACATCTGATGTGTTTTCACATACATTTGTAAAAAGTGGTCATTTGAGTTACTCTCAAGGCTGTTTAGTGTGGAATTCTCAAATCCACAATTTCTGAAATACTTAAAAAAGATTWAAAAAAAAAAGATTCTAATGATGATATATATGAATAATAAATTAAGTTCTTCACGTGTATTTTCATTATTTTATTAGAAAAGCCTAAAGGTGGTCGATAGGCCCTAATTGTGTATATACGAGGTCTGACTCTTTGGTAGGTTTACCAGATGAAAAAGAGTATACTGTAGCTATGAGTTACATTTATATTCACATTTAAACAATCGGGAGATGGTCTTATCCAAAATAAACAACAGAAAAACATCTAGCAAGCATTCCTAATAATGACATTGGACACTTGCTGCAGAGGCTTTGGTGGTAACAAATCACTGTCAAGCACTGTTCTGATAAAAGTAATCAATAATGAAAAGGACCGTTTTAAAACAGAATGCATAAATAACAATACTATAAATAAAAAGAAAAACAAGTGCAGAGACAGTGAGTTGTTTAGCTAAGATAATGCCCGAGGTCCATAATAGATTGTATAACGAGTGTGTAATTCTGTGTGTTTTTATATACTGAGATTATACATAATTTAGGCTGGATAAAATGTACTGAAGTCACATATAAGGTGCATTTAGCATATCATGACATGTGCTACGTTGATGTTATGAACTCTTACGTATATTGGTGTGTAATCAGTGTCATTTGCACAGGTGCAAGTCAGATTTGTACAGCTGTGTGTGCAGGAGAAAAGCCAGGTCTCTGACTTCCCAGGATGGCCTCAGCTCCTCAGGTCCATCAGTGCCAATGTCACGAACAGAACATCAATATTTTCATGTTGGTTCCAAGAATTTTATCAGCTATTGCTTTGCACAGGTGTGGAGTGTTACCTACACAGCAAAGTGTACAATATGTACAGTAGTGGCCAAAAGTATTGTGATAAAGTAACATTCTCATTTTTTAATGAATGAAAATCAAGATAATAATTTGTTTTATTTCATGCAATTAAATTGCTATACTACAATCTATGCAACGAACAAACAAACATACAACACAATTTCATGACAAAACAATTGCTATACAACTTCATATTTAGTGTGAAGTAATTTATTCTTCAAAACCTGCTGCTGGATCCAGTTTGGCATAGAGTCGGAAAAATGTCTGCGGTACTCTAGTGTCACTTGTTCAATCCATGCCGGYTTTATTACTTCCAGAAGATCATGTATAGAAAATGTTGTTCTGTCTGCTACTGTCTTCACCATGGTCTAACAGTTATCTATTAGGTTTAATGGTTTAAATTGGAGATGACTCAGGCCTTAGCTCCAGAATCTAAATACCATTATCACAGCTAATTTTCACTACTTTTCAGTTAATTAGCTCATCTCTAAAGGATAGAACTAATTAGTAAAATCAGCTGGTTTGTGCACAGGGAATATACTGTATTTGGCAATCACTGTATGTATGTGGATATTAACAGAAAACATATCTTAATTAATTAATTGAGTGTTCTATACTGTATCTTTGTCATATTTTGMTTATAATATATTAAGAATAAAATTGTACTTAACAGTGGCCAACCTTTTTTGTAAAACAAAGTTTGTTTACTTCCATTTAATTGACATTAAACACTTTATTATTGTGGTTTGTTGTTTATATTTGCATTTTATTTACTTGAATATTATTTGCTTTTTTACAAATCAAAAATCATAAATATGTAATTTGGTGAGATATACTGTACTTCAGTTTGTTAGTTAAAAATATTTTTAGATGCTTTAATATTAAAGTAATATTCAAATATAGTAACTTTTCTGAGTATATTTTTCTTAGGATATTTACACTTAAGTAAAAATTGAGCAAAGGTTTATTGCACTATTTATACTTTTACTGAAACATAATTCTTCAGTATTTTTTCCAACCCTGCCCCCAACCTTGCATGTTTATGCTATGTGGCATAGCATAAACATGCAAATTTTTGGTGCATTTTTATTTTTCATACAAACATCATTTAAACTGCACGCCTAAGGATTGGAATTCCCACATACCCTGCCTTCTCACAAATCCTTAACTGCTAAACAAGCACCACCCCCTCAGTTTGCTGTTTACAAAGTCCAGCTTTGCAAATCACCACCTGATCATACAGATTTTTATAACTGTTTCAAAACAACATGTGGTGACACTTGGCATGTTCAGCATTGTCACGTTGGGGATCTGTTCTCCACGTTTTAAGCAGCTGAGCTAACACTGGCACATGGCTGCTGCAAGGTTGTCAAGTTCAAAAGTCATTGTAATCATTACATGGAAGTGTTGACTTAAATGACCAAAAAGCTTTGAGGAAGCTAATTTATTTATTAATTTATTAAATTAAGATAATTTTTTTTTTATTAGCAAATTGCCATTTGAAATGTTACAAATTTGGCACAAAGTTCTGACCTTTGTTCCTTGTGTATTGTTGTTAACCTGGTGCTCTATGCATTTAATAAATAATAAAATGCAACAAAGCTCGCTGTTATAGAAAAATAACCAACGACATGGATGTAGCCTCACTCTGATATTCTGTATTTTCCAATAGCAGCAAGTCCAGGAAGTGCTTTTGTCCACAGGAATTTGATTACAATATCCTACTAATTAATAAACTATGCATCACTGAAGGAGGTACAGGATATACAGTATTCCTTCCTCATGACCAGTGTTCTCGTTATTATCTATGGTTACGAAAAGTAAATGAATAAAGAAAACTTTTCACTTTTACAGTTACATTTAATATTGTGAAACAGGTCTGAGACAAGTTAGTTCCTGTTTTCACTGACATTGCAGCAAATATAAACAGTCTTTCCTTTTTAACAAACCAAGCTTTCCTTCCACTCCTGAAGTTAATAAAACAGGAAAACGCTGCTTGTCATTTTGCTGAGAAAAAAAAGAATGTCCTCTGCATAGAACACAATAGCTTACAGCTTAACACTGTCACCTCCCAATCTCACCTCCGGGGTCCGTGTGCTCTCTTTGTGCATGGTGGGTTTTCTCCAGGTACTTCAAGTTTCCTCCCACAGTCCAAAGCCATGCAGTGTAGGTTGATTGGCATTTCCAAACTGCCCGTAGTGCAGAATTGGTTGTGTGAGTGTCTGTGCATGTTGGCAACCCATCCAGGGTGTACCACATACCTTAAGTTTTTAAGGTGATGTATGGGCATATTTATGTAAAACGGCTTTAGTTTTGTGGCCATTGTAAACACTATACAAATAAGATTTTACACAAGGCTGATGCTGAAGACTGATGCTAAATGTTAAATCAAATATATAGGAGGGTCAGGGGTTCAACACCACTGGGTTGCCACTGTTGGGCCCTTGGGCTAGGCCTTTACCCCTTTGCTCATACAAAATCATCTTGTCGTTGCTGGGCCTAAACCCAGATGAGAATGGAGGAGGGTTGGGTGTCAGTAAGAAAAACATATTAATTGATATGACAAGTCAATGTGTTTCAGAATATTATGCGTGTGCCAGTGTTTTTCCCCATTCGACTGTTTTTTTCCCTCCTTTATCCAAAGCATGTCTAAGACAATGCACAGTGATTTGTGATTAAAACATTTGTGAAGTACCAGCAGCTTAGGACTTTATGAACCACTAGATGTCAGCATGAACTGCAGTCTAAATGCTCTGTATGAACTAGTTAGTCAWTAGGAAAGTGAGATATGAAGATGGAAGAGTTCAAAAGGAACTGGGACAAATTTGAAAGCCTATTAGCATGTTATGTGTACATTATTGTATGAATGTACAAGAGGGATTTTATTAAACCATCCAGAAAGGATGCTGACTGAACAACTGGACTTTACAAATAGTGGTATTAAATAAATTGAAAGATGGAGATATGATTAAACAGCTGTACAGGAAGCTCAAATTACATTTATTTTTGATGTATGAAAGCACAAAATTGATTAAACCTAAGATGGCAAAACGAAACAAAATGTTGTTTCAGCAGCGTGAATGCTGAAGTAGACCTACCTGAGAGCGAGCTTTGGAAATGCATTAAAGATAGATGAAACCTATGAACATAGCTCCATCTATACCAAGCAGGAGAGACATTCAAGAGCTGGACAACTGTTTTGTGGTCACTCCAAATTCCTTTCTGACAGCAAGAGCCCTTTGAGCGCACTCGAGTGCTACTTCGCCATAGACCTACAGCAATGTGAGTTTGGCCCAAGGGTTTTCTTTTTCTCCACCTCCACCCCCCTTCGCTTTTTTAAAAAGGCAAGCCGTTCACAGCAGTTATTCTAGACAAATTATCGACACTGAGAAATCCTTCAGCTTAGATGTCCTCCAAGGGGAACCTTTAACCCTTAGCATGCCTTTGAGAACTCTTATCCACCCTCCTCCCCATCGTACCGGAAAAAATCTCTCGAGCACTGTAAGTTTACGTTGACTCTAGCAACAGCTCAAGACCAAATATTTAACATTAATACCAACATAGCATGAAAAATTATTATTTGCAAGGTCACCACGCTTATATTCTTCTCCCTCTTGAAATCTCACAATATACAGTTGTACAGCATATAGTCAGCAGCTCATTCTGAGCAGTGTTAGACATACCTTTGTTAAACTGCGCTCGATACCACAGGTGTGTTTGCCAGGTTTGAGGAAAAATTTCCTGCCTAACTACATCTCAAAGACCACACAATAGACCTGAAAAAATTCAGGCATTAGAAAAGGCAGAGCTTTTTCTCAGCCTTTGCCTGGGAAACATGGTCACCATGGTGCATACACATTTTTGATGTACAGACATTATCCAGCATTATTCACTCCATAATCCCCCTTCCTTCTTGCAATGTTTGCCATCCATATGTCTTACAGCAAAAATGGTTCTGTATGTTACAGACACACACTTTACTTACATTTGTTTGTGRAAATTTATTAGATTTAATTGCTATGAAAATTTTTATCTCATGCGAACATCCTGGTGGATTAGGGTTAAGCTAGCAAAGTTTGGAATAAAAACCTACGACCACTCTTGTGGTCCTGCGCCTTCAATCCATTCCTGCCCCACTGAGCATCTATTTGTGCAAGGTTTTTGACATCTGGGGCAATAATAATCACTATCTCATCAGGTAAGATTTAAACTTGAAGCCTTGTTTAAGCAGAACATCATTGTAATTTACATTCTGTTATTAAACATGTCAGTTTTTGACTTATTGTCTACCTTCCCATCCACCTGTCACTCGTTTATCTGTGGCGTCTAATAAGTGAATGAGGTCACTGTGTAGACTATACAGTCTATACAGACTATAAAAAACACTATAATTATATTTTTGCACCTAAAAATAATCRAAACATTTAGAAAAGATAATGTAGTAAARTATAATAAAATATAAAATAAATAGACATTAAACCTTACTCAACTTATGATTCCACTTGGCACTGGCTACTTTATAAACGAAAGTGAAAGTGCCTTCGGTTTATTTTTTCCTGCAGTCCTTGGTAAGATTTTGGGACCTATGTTGCTTTCACTAAATCTTCCACAAAATAACAACCCCCCCCCCCCCGCGAACAACATCTTGCAATATGATGTATGCGTGAACGACTGGGTCGTTCATATGCCGAAAATGCAAAATTTTAATTTTAGCCAAAAATTCGCAAGGTGGCCTGTTTGTATGCTGAGGTACCAAAGTATTGGATATAACGTAAAATAAATTTTAAAAAAGCGTGTGATTAAAAAAAATATTGTAAAAAATGACCCAATTTAAGCTCAGAGGAATCATCAATTTAGCATCTGAAAGCTATCTGAATTCTATGAGAAGTACATGGTGTATACTGATATTTACTGTGTTAAATTTACTGAACATTTATTTCATACTTATACCACTGAGATACCATGGTCATTACGCKAGCACCAGTGATCACCAAAAGGGCCTTGTCTCTGATCACATCTCCCCGCTGGATGGCTGATAACTATAAATCTCTCTTCTTTTTCACTTTGTATGTCTGAGATTGTAAAACCACAGAGAGATTGTCAGACAAAATGACGGCTGGTTTGGTTTACATGCGAAATGATGTCAGAAACATTATACGATTTTGTGCCTTCCTGATAATAAGGTGTCCACACATTTTTGCCTACATTGTGTAATTTCGTTATTGTTAGGTTTGCTGCTGGATGCCGTAACTAATAATAATAATCAGCAGGTCAACCATGGAATAATTACATAGGTCTGATACATGAATTGCTTTCCATAACCAGTTAATAATCCGTAAGTCCACACATAATGCGCCATTTTCTCTTTCTCTATAAATAGTATTTAAAAATCTCTGCTTGACAGTTTTTATTATGTTCAAGAATATTTTTGCATATTATTCAATGGTGTCTGATCGATGAGACTAATGATGCACTTAGACAGCGTATCGCTATAAATAAGATTTGATCCTAGTTTATTGTGACATGTAACCGAGTTAAATGTCTGTTTCTCAGGAGATAAACTGATAAAATACCATTACATTTGGCAAGCGTTGATTTTTGATAAGGATTTTGAATGTTATTTTATCAGATTTGTTCTCTAACATTAATTCACTGACCCATCATTTTTTCTTTTTTTTTTTCTTCCCTCATTTAGCCTTTTCTTACTGTGTTTCCCTATCTTTTCACTTTTCTCTCTCTCTCTCTCTCTCTCTCTGAATAGGACTCGGGAGGGAGACTGAGTGATTGGGGGAGTTGTTGCAGACTGGCTTCAGCTTGCTTTTCAGCCACTGTCTCTGCACTTCTAGCCAGCTGTGAGGGCTAGTGTTAGGGGATTTGGGATAGTTTTTCCCCTCTGTGGCCGGGCCTCCCTCCTGGTGGCTGAGCACTAACTCCCAAGCTGGAGGAGAATATGGCCCCCTACGGCTCTCCAATAGTTCCAGCAGACTGCTGGGGGCCGATATGCTGCATGGTGGTCTTGTCCAACAAACCCTCCACTGCTTTCCCAGGTAATACCTCCAAAAGTCTTTAAATTGAGGTCAGACCCCGTCTCTTTAGTGGATATAATACTTATGGTCTGCAGGGGAGCACAGTTGCTTGTCAGATTTTCCTTCGCGCAACAACAAACATAACTAATCCGCCATTTTATACAAGGCTTTGTATGAGGTCTGAAGAACGACAACAGGTGTCATGTAATGATATATCTAATGGAGACTTACAGAGGTGATTGAGTTCCCAAAAATGCCATGCCTATGATTGATTTATATAAATGCCATTCAGCAGCGGTGTGGCTGTGAGCTAATGTTATAGATCTGTGTGCTCTATACTCAACAGACACTAACGCGGAGATTCACTTTTTACACCACTGAGTAAACATTTTTACAGCGAGGGGTAAATCCGGATTTTCCCATTACTGTGACAAAAGCGCGCTCTCCTCATCCTGACAACCCTCTTTGCTTTTTGTCCTCAGAAAGTCCCAAATCAGATGACAAAGCCTGTTCTAAACAAAGAGATTATCACTTCTAATCCCGATCGGGAACTCTGGAGACACACTGCGTCTTATTGACTGCGTGCGAGTAAACGACTCCGTGTACTTCATGAAGAGTAGGTTGAAACAGGTGACACGGACGAATAGTTATAGAAAGGCCCATGATGTTTTCTGGCTTCTTTGGTTTAGTTCTATTTGGCGTGCATGTTTAAACCTCATCATATCACAAGTACTTGTGGTCTGAATGGTCTGAACTCAATTGAGCTCAAGGTCATGGCAGGGATAAGCATGGATAACTTCAGTGCTAAAATAATAATTATTTTTAGAGCTGTCAGCCTCATATAGGCAAGCTTTGTGCCCTCCTGACAGGGCCTTCAGACTCTGCATGGTATATTTTTAGCTGTGAAGGGGCCTGCTGCATGCTTTTGAACCTGCCTTGTCACACGCTGCCCAAGTTTGCAGGATTAAGTGGACAGTCTGAGTGAGTGGCTGGAATTGAGATTGACCTGATGTGGCTCTCTGGCCCAAGGTGCCTGGTTCAGTTTTAGCATTTACGTCTTACTCATTTAGCTGATGCTTTTATTCAAAGTTACGTACAATTGACACATCTGATAAGTTAAGTGCTTAAGCGTGTTGCTCAAGGACTCGACACTGGCAGCTTGAGCACTGTTGGGATTTGAAACTCACAACGTTCTGAACTGTAACCACTGAGCCGCTACTGTTCACACCCTGAGGCATTAAAAAACTGAAAGTCATTAAAAATTATTACATTTTTATGCTTCTCCCCATAGAGGTTCTAAGCAGCACCATACAACAGAGTATTCGGCAGAATGGGTTACCATTAAATAACACTTAAATAGTCACTAAAACACTTTTTAGTTGAACTATTGGAATTACTTGGAAGGCATTCCAAGGAAAAGCTTCAACTGAATATTACATTACTTATATTTAGGATGACATTTCGGTGGGGAAAAAATTAGATCACACATAGTCCCCACATATTCCTCCACCGAAACCAGCTTAAGCTGGCGGTTTATCGCCATGCTTGAATAGTGGAAGCTGGCSCTAAGATCTCTATAACAACCAGTGGCGCAGTTTTCTGTCTCTCTCCCTGAATACACATGTTATTTGTGGTTGGACATAGTTATTGAAGACATTGTGTATTGGCTTTTCCTTATTTCTCCCCAAGTGTCATTATGAAGATGCTGACGAAATATGACTCTAAGTCATTTATGGCAATACTCTGCAGTCCATCCTCTTTCCCCATCATCCAATATCTTACTTACCTGTGAATGACTCTGGCACATGGGTCACTTCCATGAGGCCATGAAGAACTGGATTGGATACACCAGTTTTGTTTGTCTTCCTGCCTTCAAAGTAATGGCATGTCAAACTGTGCAGCATGCATAAAGGTGCAACCATTCTCTCTATGGCCACTGATGGGTTCTGTCAGGTCATGACCTTGACAAGATCCAATGAGTGACCCAAAGAACAGTTCACAAGCCTGTCCCTGGCCCAAGAGTGGGTCTTCACCCCCCCTTCCCCCATCAATTCACCCCCCCCCCTTTCAGCAGAACCTCTGCACTCAACAAAGACGACACAATTGGGAAACAAGAATGCCGAGGGTCAAAAAGAAGGCTGAGGGTGGATGGGGGGCCCAAACAAATCACATTTGATCCAATGCTAGTCAATGGGTCTTTAACAGGGAGCATGCTTTGAGGAGTATATGGACTGTGACTTTCAGGCCCTGTTTGTACAAAAGTGATGTGCCTTTGAAAGGGACCATGAATTGACAGCTTTTTCTCACTCTGTGTGGTGTGACTCAGGGCCCCGAGACACTCATATCACTGGGCCGTGACGGTAAGGAGAAGAGTTACACTTTGAAAACACACACTTGGTTCTGTTGGTGCTAGCTTTTGTTTCCTGCTCGCCGGTCACTGTTCCTGCTCGTCGCAAGAAGACAATGAGGGRGCAGCTACTGGATTGGTCGCTGCCGAATCAAATAGCAAATGGCTGCCGATGCAGAACTAATCTGTGAAGAGGTCTTTCCTGTGAGATAACCCGCTCCCCCCCCTTACCCTTACGCTGCCCCACCACCTCCACAAAACCACCAACCTAATCTTAGATGGGAAAATCACCAAAAAAAAAAAAAAAAAACCTTCTCTCTACCCAGCTTTAAGTAATGGTACATTTTTTCAGCAGTTAGAAGGTTCCCATTCGGAGTTGCTCCTGCTTATTTGATGTGGCAGCAATTAGCGAGAGACTTTTGTGCTCGGCAAGGACGGAGCGGCCCACTTCAATGATCACATTTATGCTCTGAATGGGATACAAGAAAGCCAAGGAGACAGATAACGTGGGCACATCAAACGACCACGCTGGTTGCGCTTGTTACTGTTATGGCTCCTTTTCCTCTTTTATGGCGAGCAAACAGGAGTGTTACTTTTCCCATGAGAAAGCTCACTGGGGGCCGAGTGACATCATAGGGTGCCCCCTTTGCCTCCATCTCTTCAGACGCTAGGCCAATCTCCCATTTATATGGGCACCTTGCATTCCACCACTGCCTGACCGCTTTGATTTTTCCCTGCTCTAGTGGCCCCATTGAGCAATAATAACAATTAGGGAGTCCCGTTTGAAGCCTCATACATTCAATCAGGCCCAGACAGGGTGTTTATTCCTAATGACAACGTTTTTTAATACCAAGAGCCAGGAGTCGCCCACCTCGAGACTCTGTCTCAACAGCCACGTGTGCTCTCTGTCGTCTTTTCTTTCWCTCTACCATTCAGTGTGAATTTCTCATTCTTTCTTCTTACAAATACTCACACAAACCAAGTCATGTACATATATACATATCATATACATATGCATATACAATACACAGTCCCATATCTGGAAAAGTAATCCGTCAATCATTTCTTAATTGTCACCCATGTGGTACGTCTCTGTGTTCTTTGCCCATCTCTAATGGGCATACTTTAGCAGTAACTCATGTCACCACGTCTATTCTTTCTCTCTCTCGTAAAGTATCTGATGCCTGCGCATGATTACAAGCATGCTTTTATTCAGCTTACAAGAAATAGGATTAATGATAGAAGTATTTCTCTCATATAATCATCCAATCTTTTACCAGAAGTTCATGCACTGGTCCTAACCAAGACAACATGTGTGTATCAATAAACCGCTGCTGGATTTTAAAAGCTGTTAAATCACATGTGGAGCCCTAGAATGAATGAGACGACTCAATTGAAGAGGGACAAAGACAAGCCCCTTAATCACATAATGAAAGGTTAAAGTGATTTTTTTGGAGAACTTACAATACACAAAACTCATAAACCCTAAGGGGATGTCTTAGCTGCTAAATGTGTGTATTCCCTAACAAGCCTTTGTGTTAATTGCAAGGCTGACTTGTTTATTGTTCATGTASAATGCAATTGCCAGTGATTGACTGTCTAAAGGGATGGCGGGTGGTACGTGAAAATCACACAGTTTGGGTAGATTAAAATGCTTTTCATGGTCATGTGGGATTAAAACATGCTTGAAACTGTCACTTTGTCGAAACAGCTGTACTGAAGCATGCATGTGTTTTTTCCTTTCTTTCTCTGAAAAAAAAAAAAAAAGATTTGGACCATTTAGCATTTACATATAGATATAATGTCTAATGCATTCAACAAACAAAACGTTTGTAAATGTACTCAATTCTATTTAATGACTTCAACATAGGCATGTGAATTTTAACCATTATTTATTTATTAAATCTTTTTAGTTAAATAATTGTTACGTTTGGAACGAAACACTTCAAGATGTGCTGTTGTAGGAAAATAATCAATGACGGTGGTGTAATGATACGTATTTTCTAATAAYGGTGTGTCMTGAAGTTTTATTCATCTTATATCAAAACAGAATTCTATTTATTAATTACCATCAATATGTGCATTGATCACCACCGCCCCTATCTCTTGGCTTTAAAAAGACAAAAAAGCAGCTTGTCATTTCAAACCAAAGTCTTTAACAAAGGACTCCTTACAAAAAACTCCAATTATAATTATATGTCCCAATTTTTTTGCTRTGTTTTGTTTTTATCCAGGCTTAAGATTAAATCTGACATAATGAAGTGTGTGAGTGGTTTTTATAGAAATATTTATGTATTGAACAAGTGCATTAAGGAAAACATGATTTACATAAATGTACATGATTTAATTTACAGCTGGAGCTAGTGTCGTTTTATCCACACTGTGGTATAAAATAAAATATTGTTTTTTTTCTTACTTGTTATAAAGTTTGCCAGTAGTACCAATGAAAACAAGATTTTATGAAATTTTACTGACCCTAGTCCTGTCAAGTTATAAAAACTCCCAAATCTGCATTGACAGATATTTCTTCGGCCCAGTGTTCGCAGTGTCTCTTAAACGGAGGTGCAACACTTTCTCAGGGTCTCAGAAGAAATGGCAGGTTAGTGATAAGCTTTCCAGAATGATCAATAAAAAAGGGATACAGTGCTGTTGTTTTCCAGAAGGAGGTACTGAGAGGCAGATAGAAGCTTGGCCCTCAGGCCAGCCTGTGTCTTTAACGCCATGGACGTGTGAGTGAGGGTCTCAGTGGGGTTCCTCTCCGCCTGGCTTTAGACCACAAATTTGCCACCTCATTACCAGCTGCATCCACTGAGGGATGAGCTCCTCTGCCGTCTGTCAGTACAGACTTTCCTCGTCTCTCTCTCTCCCTCTCTCTCGATCCCGAATGATGGATGACAGGCAGGGAGAGATGATCAGTCTGCATAATAATGGCTGTGGGATTAACCCTGCTGTTAGGCTGGCAAAAAGATTGAAAGCTGCCCTTAGCTGACATGAGCAAGTCAACTTCGGATTACGCAACAATTTGCAGTGGTGGTCTTGCTGAGTTCTCAATTAATACTCATTTCAACAGGTCCAT